>JAFBJZ010000774.1:370000-475937 GCA_016785225.1 Psettodes erumei | reverse complement strand
CGTTTCATACCATCACAAGTGTTAAAAATGCAAAAACAGGTCATATTTTAACATGTCAAAAAAACATGGAAAAAAACGCCTTACTGCAGAGTATGTCGTAAAAAGTCAAAAAATGTCAAAAAAATTTTTTCCTAAAAATACTTCAAACTATCAAAAAATTGTGTTTTATCAACATTTCATACCATCACAAGTGTTAAAAATGCAAAAACAGGTCATATTTTGACATGTCAAAAATTCATGGAAAAAAACGCCTTACTGCAGAGTATGTCGTAAAAAGTCAAAAAATATCAAAAAAAAAATTTTCCTAAAAATGCTTAGAAACATGAAAAAATTGTGTTTTATCAAAGTTTCATACCATCACAAGTGTTAAAAATGCAAAAAAGGTAAAAATTTGACATGTCAGAAAAAATTGAAAAAAACGCCTTACTGTACAGTCTGTCGTAAAAAGTCAAAAAATATCAAAAAAAATTCCTAAAAATGCTTCAAAACATCAAGGAATACTGTTCCATGTAGAGTACATAATATGAAAGGCATCAGAAATGAAAAAAATCATATTGTCGTATGTCAGAAAAATGCAAAAAAAACACCTTACTGTACTATGTCGTAAATGTCAAAGAATGTCAAAAAAATTCTTAAAAATGCTTCAAAACATCAAGGAATGTTTTATATACACAACACAACATAAAAGGCATTATAAATATATAAATGTTCAAGTGGGGTGGGAGGGATGGTTTGGGTCAGCTATAATGGTGTTTGCTTTTCGACAAAGATGGGTCTTGCTGTCAGCAGGGTAGCCACCATGCCATGTAATGATGCACCCACTGCTGTAATAAGATGGTCAAAGGAAGAGATAAATCTCTGATATCAAGTCAAGAAAGTTCGTCACAATGCATATAGGGCATCACCACATATTCAGCACCCTGAGACTGCACACTCAGCAGACAGAGGGAATCAGAGGACAAGTGAGCACCAGAGCCACTGTCCAGGGTGATGCAACAAAGATCTGGGAGTATGTCAGGAAGATTGCCCCAATGGATGACCCACAAAGTGAAAATCTCTGACAGCAGAAACCTGAGGATGAGGAGGAGGGAGAAGAGGAACCAAAATGGAACGATAAGCCCCTGCATGGCATGTCCCACAGACAATTAAAAGAAGCAGTCGATGTTGAGAAACCATACCAGTGCCTGGAAAAGGATGGACTGAAAGATCGCACAGAGGTGCTAAACATGGCAGTGCAAGAACAGGCACTAAGCACAAGAGCAGTAGAAACTGGAACAGAAGCCTCTCCCAATTTGAGCTGCAACCCCCAAACTGGGAGAGTGGCTCCAGCAGCTTCCACCAGGAACAACATCCATGATCTCTGTCCAGAAGAGTGCAGCCCGAGGAACATCTCAGATACTGCACAAACACTCAGGCCTCTGCTAGAGGGTTCTCTGCAGTATCACACTGGTGGAGGACCTCTACCAAAGGCCTGTCTATATGTATTGTGTATCTATGTGTGTGTGTGTGTGTGTGTGCGTGTCTTTGGATTGGATGACTCCTTCACACTTCGCGGTGGGCACAGCTGCAGACTCAAAGGATTAGTTGTGAATCATATTTCTGCCCATCAGCTGAGGAACAGTGTCCAAATAGCAGCTTTAATCCCTCAGCGCAGTCCAGCGGGAGGATCCTCTGCACTCCGACGACCAATCGGCGTCCGCCTCCAACAAACGAGCTCTTTGATCGACTTGCAGCTGACAGCAGTCTCACCTCTGTGTGTGTCCAGCAGTCACTCGGTGCATACCGACACTTCAACGCTCTGTATATTTAGTGGATCGTCACTTCATTTCTTCGGTATGACAAAACTGAATACTCAAGTGTGAAACTAAAACTCGGCGCTAAAGCCCAAAGACTGACCAAATGCCATGGACGAAAGTCTCAGTCGTGAGTTAATTCAGAGCAGATTTAGATTAAAATGCTGCTCGGAGATGAATTTAAAGACGCATCGCATCAGTGTGGATGAAGGGTGTGTGTTTTGCCTCTGAAATCAAACAGACCTTGTGAATTGTCACCATCATGTCTCTTAAACGTTGGCCAGGTTTTCAGGTCGACCACGGCGGCTATGTGGGTGTATCAGTTTAAAGTTCAACATACTGACAAGGGGTTACAGGTGGTGTATGCTGAGTTTCAATGATCTATATCTGAATTATGAAAAATCAGAAAACGGTGGAGAGACAGGATCAGCTCTCGTTAAACCTGATCCAGATATGTCAGACTGAACATGCGTGCAGGTCACGTTAACACTGTTAGACTCAGATTCACAAAAACAGGGACATGCAGGAGACAAATACCAAAGATATATTACAAAGTGTGATCAGTAACACAAAATCAGAACACGCATCGAAGAAACAATCTTTGCTGGACTTTAAAGAATCAGCATTTTGTTTTGAGGCTCAAAAACACAGATAAGCGCCTCTCTCTCAGTGTCCTGGAAATGACGGGATGTAATTTATTGTTGGCGCCTAACCTTCCTTTCCTGGCTTGTAAAATCAGTCAAAAAGTAGATTTCCATTTATAGCTGCAATTCACCTTCCAAGAGTCAAACGCTTCAGCATCATTTAAAGTCAAGGTGCAAACTGCTCTGATTTCACACAACACTTGGCAGCATTTGATCGTACGTTATGTACTTTTTGTTTACTCATAAATACATCTCATGTCCCTCCGGACCTCTCATTTCAAACGCCGATCTAATCCCGTAAAAATAAAAAAGCATAAAAATGAAATTCAAGCTGGGCTTTTAAATGAGAAACATCCCATTTCATTGCATAAAATGAGGCGTTTATTAACCTGTTAACCAATCTGGAGCAGAGGAAACTGGACTCCGGCTCTCGCGCCAGCCTCTTGCCCATCTCATACACAAACTACACATGTTTGACACGCACGAGAACACGTCTAATCACTATTTCAAACGTCCCTCCTGAGGTTACAGCCGCCGCAGGCTGCTGGAGGACAGACAAAGATCTGCGTTTTCTCTCCTGTCGCGACTCTTTTCTCCCGCTGCCAATACAACTAAATGATCCTATGTCTGTGGCCAGCGTGGTTTTTTTTTTCTCTCATAAAAAGGAAAAAATAAACGGTCAGAACAGTGTTGCCTCGCTGTGGATAAGTGATCACACAGCTGCTGCCCATCTGCAGCCGCCTTACCTCTGTGAGGAAAAGAAGCTCCTCCGACGAAGAGGATGCAGCTCTGAAAGAATCTGCAGGCTCCGCTCAGAGAATAAGTCCTTGTGTTATAGTGATACTTGAGCTCATCAGGCCCTTATTGGCTGTGGGATGAGAGTGAGGTGTGTGTGTGTAGTATGTATGTTTATGTGTGGAAAAGGTGGGGGGGGGGCAGCCATGACCCTGGAGAAGGAGATAGATGAAATACTGTGGATAGAAGAGGAGGGCTCAGGTTTTGGAAAGGAGCAGCTGAGAAGCTTCTGTTGCTAAATTTATGGTGATAGAAGGCTGAGAGGAGGGGGCTTACACATCAGCTTGGCATCCAGACAATGGAGGGAAAGTGTGTGTGTGCATGTGTGTGTGTGTGTGTGTGTGTGTGTGTGTGTGCCAGCCACTTCATCAACCAGTCATCCAATCACTGAGACTCTCAGAGTACACTACAGAGTAACAGAATAATAGGATAATAATAGAACTGGACTAAAAACAGAACGCACACTAACAATCAGTCACTTTCAGTGTGGTTCCTGCAGCAATACAAATATATAACAGCAGGTTTAATAATTACGACATTTACCTTTTTCTCAGTTTGTAAAATTATGGCTAACACCTATACCATGAAGCTTACTGCTCCATCCTCTGACTGGTTGAGGTTCTATACCTGCAGAGAGGAAGACCTACACACACACACACACACACACACACACACACACACACACACAACATATAACATATATAACTGCGTTAATGCTAAATGTTTACTAACATTTTACATCCTACATCAAATTTGTATGGCAGTGACAGCTCATTTTAGCTGGAGACCAAAATCAATCAATACATCTTTAATGATTCCTTAAGACTAAACCATTTGTGAACTGATGATCATCTCTGTTGATTAATGACGGTCGATAAATGACAGAATGTAATGACAGATAATGGTCAGTGTGTTGGCCAGTCAAAGTTCTTTGGAGGCCGATGCCACTCCACACGCCTCTCTCTGAAAAAACCTTTGGGAAAAAACAAAAAACCCAAACCAGGTGCATAAATTCTCGCTGACTTAAAAGGAGCTGTCACAACACTGCCCCCGGTGGTCAGATGCTGTACTGCAACAACAGTGGCCGCCATTGTCTCATCCCAGTCCACCACAAAAAAAGACCCCAAAAAATCCAAATGAGGAGATACTGTTTTATGAGTTAAGTGACACTTGGTTTACAGAAGTTAATAGAATCTCTAGTCAAATTACACATACACACACACACACACCATGTAGGACTATACATCTGTTTTTAGAAAAGAGAAACCACATAGTAAATGTTCTTGTGACTGAAAAACAGTTTCAAGGATTATGTATGTAGGCTAACTCTGTACTGGCATCAGAAATGTGATCAGATTAAAATTTGTCACAGGTCACCTGAATTAAAGCTACAGGATTAACGGGGATGTAATGGTGAATGACATTTTCATAAAAGCTCACAGACACACAAAGAGCTTCTGAGGGGGACTGACCCCCTGCTGGGCTGCTGAGCCGGCATAGGTGACCACTTCCCCTCAGGTGGAGGTGGCCGCGGGCCGCCTGTAGGGGCTGCACCTCGGCCATCTCAGGTGGCCTGGAAACCCCCATCTGCCCCTGCAACACATACTGAAGGCAACAGTTTTATTTTTGGACGGGCCACGGGCGCTGTGACTCGCTCCCCAAGGCTCTTGCTCACTTCAGGATGAAGTGCCGGGATTAACAAGCAGAGAGCAGTTTGTCCCGACAGCCGCTCGCCGAAGGTAAACCGGTCAAACTCGGTGCCTGTTGATTGACAAGCTGGCGGTGCTGCAGCGTGTGCAGCGACCTGCAAATGCCGCATAGGATTTGATAGTGGCACGTGCACGAGCTGAAATCTTAATCTTAATCTTAACATGATGCATATCAGACATTATATCCACGAGAGGAAGAGCTTGCAATGCAGTGTTTGCCATGCCGTATGTTTCCGCACAATTTCACGCCATGGTGTATAAATGTAAGCATGAGTCAGCAAATTGACAAAACCTGCACATTAGCACATTGATTATATTTTTATTCCCTTTTTAAATCCACATTTTTAAAAACTGGAAATAAACGAACTGTGCGTGTCAATCCTTTCTTACATGGAGCAATTGATTGTTTTTTTGTTGGTTTTTTTGCAGCTGGTCCAGTACCTGTTCCCACATCAGGTAAGTGTTGGTCCACTTCATTATGCAGCAACCTGATAATTAATGAAGAGCTTGCCCTCCACATTTTGTTTGACTGCCTACCTTAAAGGAAGATAGATTGAGGTCATGGCACAGTTTCATGGCAAAGCTAATCTTATACTTTCCTCTTTTGAGCTGCTCCAGTGGAAGCCTCCCAGCTACCCAACCCCAGAGCCTTAAAAGGGGGGTGTCTCATGTATCAATTGGCCTTCTCGTCACCGTGACAGGACGACTCACTTTGACAACAGGGATTTGTGTGGAAAAATTTGCGCCAAACCTTAAAAAAAAAAAAAAAAACATCTCAGTTTGTTCAAATTTCAAAACAAACTGAAGCTTCTGTGCTTAAAACTTCCAGGTCAGAGGCTGTCAAACAGAAAACGACTACGCTCAGCCGGAGCTGGTGCAAACACGACATAAATAAGAATTCAAGAGAATCGTCGCCGCATAACACAAGGCTAAGCTCGCGGTCGGAGCAGCTCTGAGAGGATTTGGGCCTCAGATTGATTTCCAGCAGACTGAGGCTGTTTGTTGGAGCGCAGGACGGCAGGCAGCAGGTGCTCGGGGTCAGGATGTTTGCTCTTATTTCGCTCAGTCTAAAATTAGAGCCTGGCCCTTTCCTAGTTTCACCTAAAGATACTCGCAATATTCAGACAGAAAGGGAACAATTCAGCTCGTGTTGCTACTCAAGATGAACAAGTACAGTTTTATCACACACGAAATAAAACCAACTATCATAAAATGTCAGTGACATTTGAATATTAATTACAGTACATGCATCAAAATTCATCTCTGACACATCCCTGCCTAATATAATCTGTCTAATATAATCCACATCCTACATTTACTGTCAGTGAATATTGCTTCTGACCTTTGGCGACCTCCATATTATTTGTTATGTCAACAACCAAGGATTTAGAGGCCAATTTACTGCAGCTCATATCTTAAGTTTCTGTTTTATGACCATTAGCTAACACCCTCATGAACCTGGCCACCTTCCTGTACGTGTCATCCATCTTCCTTCGGGTTAAACTTTTATTTTGCGCAGAGGTCACTTTTAAATTTGACAGTCTCCTTGAGAGACTATTTTCATAAGTAGTTTGTCATCGTTTCAAAGCAGCCTTGCCATGGGCAACAGCTTCACATGCCTTTCTATTTCCAATAGTGACGCTTCTTGTAGCCATGCAGCATCTTCAGGACCCAATTAAGAGTTTTGAAACCTGCTAATGAGCCCGTTGTCACGAGAGCTCTCTGGGGCCAGCTGCAGACTTGTCTCAGCCATTAGCGTGGGTTAAATCAGTACAGTTGGGAAGCAGCTGAATAAACTGTACAGGAGACACAGTAGAAGACGATTAGCTCAGCGAGACGGCAAATCACAATGAAAGCACAGACACAAAAAAAAAAACCTCTTCACTGATTTTATTTCACCGTACTCAAAGATATATATACGTACTGCTGCAGCACCTTGAGATATTGTTCACAGGATAAAATTAATACAGAGAAAATAATCATGTTTCGCTTTGCAATCATTTCTGACAAGATTAACAGAGAGTCAAAGGAAATTTGTCATTAAAAAAGTATGTAAGAGCATTTCCAACCTAAAGCTTGAAATACAGAGAATGTTGAAGTGATAGTGGCTAAAAATTTGTGCAGTATCAAAGATTTTTTTTTCCCTTTCATAATCTGAAATTCTTCAAAGTCCAACATGTGTGTCGTCCACATAGAACTGTCCAGCTGTAAAGGAAGAAAGACAATTTATTAGAATTTATACTGGTCACACACACACAATTAATGAACTGAACAAATATAATGTACATCTATGGTTGATGCCTGGCATTTAAAATGTACTTTTTGGCCTGACTCGACTTTGGAACGAAAATCAACTTTTCCAGTTGTTCAGTGATTGAGAACATCACGTAATGTGACTGGCATCTCACAGAATTCTAATAATTATTATTATTTAATTATTATATAATTAAATATTTATATATTAAATTATTATTAATTTATATATTAAATATTTATATCAGATTTTTTTTGGTTTGGGGTTTGATATGATAAAATGATCTTATACATGACAGTCTTTTGAAAACAATTTAATTGTTAATTGTTTTGTATCTGCTTTCCAGTTATTCTATAAGTAGATTTGTGGCTGAAGATAATAGACTGAGCGGTCTCATCTGTCTTGCAGGAGTCTGAAATGCTGATGGAAGTCAGCTACAGTAACGGGCTGGAGCCTGACCTTTCCCAGCAATATCCTCCACCCTTACTGCCAAAGCCGGGCAAGGACAACGCAAGGCTTCAGAAACTCAAGAAGAAGAGAGCCAAGAAAAAGGGCAGTCTCTCTCAGACACCTGTACCCTTTCGCTCCTGTCTGTCGCCTGTCAACGAGGCGAGCACAGACCTCGAGCACAGCGATCAGTCAAGCCCACCAAGGACGCCGGACTCAGTGTCCAGTTTCCCCTTTGGCTCCCTATACGAACACTCAACATCTGCATTCCCTCATCCTAAGAGCGCACCCTATGGCCAAACTGGCAGCTTCCCCCCTCAGTCCCCCAGCGCTCAGATCAGGACTCCTGAAGAGCAGGTGGCTCCACTGTACGAGTGCTCTTCTTTTTTATTCGATGACGCGACTCCTTTCGTGGTGCCACCCTTGGCTTCGCCGCCCCGATCACCACCTGAGCAGATCCCAGCACCGCCTCCTCCCTTTGCCTTCAATTTAAATTTGACACCAAATTCCCATGGGTCAGTCACAACAGTTCCCCCATTTGCTGTGGTGCAGTCCGGACCTAAAATATCAACTCATAGCCTGACCCTATCCCCAGCCGCCCCCAACTGTGGCCCAGGCTCAGCACCTTCTCAAGTTTCAGACCTACCTCCTGTTCCAGCGCTGCTATCGCTTTCAAACACCCAGACTCAACCTTTTATTCCCAGCCAGAGGGAGACAAACTCCATTTCAAAAGACAACCCTCAGGCGCTGTCTTGGATTGCCAGACCTACCAGTAATGGCAACTTTGTCCCAAGCCAGATGCCCCCTGACATAAGTGCCTCAAAAATATCACTAGTTGAAGCAGTGAAAGACTCGAGACCTGATGTCCCCCAAAGTAGGATTTATACATCAAAGGCAACATTTTATGAAATCTCTAAACCTCCCTCCATCCAGGACCTCACAGTAATAAACCCATCTTACCAGGGAGTATCATTATCTGCCACATACAGGGACAAAACAGCTATGTCAATGATGAAAACTGATCACAAACTGCCTGTGTCCAGGACCCAAAGTGGAAGACCTAAGACCCCGTCTTGTAAACCAGCTCAAGCGTCCGCACCCATTTTGGAAATATCCAAACCTAACCCCCTTTTATTTGCAGCAAGTCCTGCTTTCAACTGCTCACAAGGTTTACAAGCTCCTGTTATTCCCAGTGTGACACCACGACACAAACCAGCAATTCAAACTAACGGTGTGAGTAAACTTCATGCTGCCGCAGAAGAACCAACGCAAACTGTTGTTAATCACATAACATCCATCAAGCAGACCAGCAATAGCAAAGAGTTAGAGACTCAACATGCTCAAAGGAGTACAGTCAATCTAAGCGTTGCCAATACCGAGCTGTACCACAGAGAGAATTTAGCTTCAAGTATCACTGCACCTGAATCTGCTGTGGTCAAACCAATACTGACAGAACCCATCACCCCGAGACTGGAAACTCAAGCTTCATCTTTGCCAATGGTTCCATCATTTCTCTCTGTGCCAAAGACTTCAAGTCTCAATCCTGTACAAGTGGTTTCAATGCAAGCTCCAACAAGTCCACGGCCTCCGTCACCGCCTGATCATCCTCCTGTTTTTGAGGCACGCAAGTCTTTGGCATCACTACTGGAGAGTCAAATGTCATTAGGGACCTCAAAGCCAAAATCCCGATCAACATATTATGGTCTTACTCCAGCTGAGTATGTTGCCTATGGTGGGATTAGGACTTTTGCATCACATCACAGCCCTGTACCTTTCAGGGTTAATGAAACCTCTTCAAACAAAGCACAGTCAGAAGCAGCTGTGGATGGAGCACATATCTCAAAGTCTGATGCAACCAAAGAACTCAATGGACACCAAGAGCTTCCCTCTGCAGTGGAGGTTTCTGCTGCTCACAGTTTACAACCCCTGTCATCTCCAAGGGATTCAGAGCGCCCAGCTGATCGGATGGTCACATGTAGTAAAGATGCGTTTGGGGAAAGTCGCTCTGACACTATCCTTGGAATACAATCACTTAAAACGTCTAGCGTGGACATGATAAAACCTGAGATTCCTCTTGGTTTGGCACAGAAAACAATGCAACAACCCACAAGTGATGTATCCACACCAAAAGCCTCATACTCTGAGGCTCCAATACCAATACCTAAAGCAGGTGAGGTACACACACAAAGTGTGGCACTATTTTCTGTAGATACAGCACCAAATACAGCCCCATCCCTGATTGATAGCAGTCGTCTGTTGAGCTGTTCCTCACCATCAGTTAATGTAAATTCAAATGCAGTCACACAGCACAGTGAAAAGGGAATAGATGCAATAGAGAATTTTAAGAAAACACCTACAAAAGGAGAACCCAAGATCACAAATGAAAAACAACAGTCAGGACTAATAGATATAGTGCCAGTCCAACCTTACCTAAGTGACAGTGGAGCCAGACCATCATCAGCCAATGGATTCAATGTTCATCTCACTGCCAAAGCTGACAACAAAAACCTGGTCTCTCAATCTCGTGCTACAGAGTTACAGCCAAAATTCTCAGGGGTGCCATCGTAAATGGTGCATTGATCTTAGGAATACAACAAGCCACCAAACTGGGTTCAGAAACACCACTGCCCAGCAAGGTGCCTACTGAAACTATCTTATCTAAACAAAGGGAACAGGTCAGCCAGCAAATCAAAGCAAGCAGCGAGGTCATTCTACCTAATAAAACAAACGTAGGGAACATTTTGCCTTCTGTTGCTGCTCATACTGAACATGACTTTGACAAAACAAGCACTGAGCTCCAATTGTCAGATATGTTCTCAAAAGAACCAGCTGCTAACTCAGTTTCCCTGCTGCCACATCAGCCTGTCACAGCTTCTGTATGTTCTGCACAGTCCAGCATCTGCACAGTATCTGCAGCCGAGCAAAAACCAAAATCGTACAGCAGCTCAGTGCAGAAACTAAAGTTTTCAGTTGTCAAACAGTAGAAAACAAAATCCAATTTCCTGAAGCAGGTCTACCTTTGAAATCCTCTCAAACACCAACTCTACTAAACCCATCTGCTGTAAATAATACAGTACTGGGTAAACCTCCTACAGAACCCAAACTCCCAGGCCTATCTATCAATGCAACCAAACCACACAGCATTTCAATAGAAAATAAACTTCCTGTAGAGATAGACTTATTGGCTGCACCAACAAGAGAGCCCCAAAAGCCAATCAAAATTATTGAGAATGTCCTTGCAAAAACACAGGATAATATGGGTTCCAGTAGCCAAGATAAAGCTCAAAAAGTTCAAGGAGCAAATTTCTACACAAACCAAAGCAGAACTACAGTAGAGATTATGCAATCCACCGCCAATGTCCCTACTAAAGATGCAGTATGGCCTGGCCAAGCAAATGAGGAGGTCAAACTTCCATCTTATATCAAGAGTAACATGAACAATGTCAGCAGTTCATTAGTAGACAAAGAACTTTGTCCACAACTCACTGATGGAGGATTAGGTTTACTGACTAAACCTGTTAGAACAGATAACAGTCACATAAAACCAACTTCTAATTATTCTGAAGTAAATGTAGAACTGAGCACACCTAGTGAAACCAAACTGTCCAACAAACCATGTGGACAACCAGGAGGCATAATGGCTGTTCAACACAGCAGACCCACTGAAGAATGTGTACAGTCAAAAAAATCCAGTTTGGGCAGCAGTGTTCCCAGTATCCCTGCTAGACAAACCAAAGTCATCAACAAGCATCACGCGGGAACTAATATCCCAGTGATGACAGAGCCAGCAGTGAGCAGTAAATCAACGTTTAACACGGTGCAGGTCAGTAAGTCAACCATGCCAACTAGTCCTACCATGAGGGATGTCACACCAAAAAGCCCCCTGCTAAAACCAGACAGACCTGAGAGCCAATCTGGTACAAAACTATCCATCGATGCAAAATCTGTTTCTGGCTCTGTTGCCCAAACGAGAGTCAACAAAAATGCAAAAGCAGAGGCAAAACAGATTTTCAACCTTCTTGCTGAGCAAAGATCATCTGAGACATCTGCAGCGCAAATTACTGCTAAACTTGTTGAAAAAGAACAAGTCTCTTTCGTCCAGCCAATTATGGACAATAAATCTATAGCAAGTCCCACCACAAAAACAAAACATTCAATCACATCCAGTACTGAGACAATAGCTTCTATTTCCACTGGTTGTGTCACTGCTAACATATCTAATATCAGTATAGAAAAGCAAACCATTACAGTGTCAGGTCATATCACCCTGTCTGAAGATAATTTAGTGAGCTCTCAGACTGGAGTCAAACCGCTTTGGCAATCTGTCAGCAAAACAAAGAAATCTATAGAATCCAACACTCATACTGTAAATTCTCAAACGGTCACACACCCTGCTTTAAATAACTACACTGCAACAAACACTCAGCCCCTTAGTGAAGCCAAGAGGGATTTTAAAGCCCCACTTAGCCCTCTTACAGTAACTAACCCTTGGTCTGTAACAAGAGCTTCACCTCTTCCTGAGCCAAGAGTGTGTACTACACCTGTACGTACCTTTACTCCAACTTTACCCCAGTGTTCTCAAACTCCTGTCTCTTTTAACCATACTACAGAAACAAAACCACCATCACTCATCACTAAAGACCAGATAAAACCTCTACTTATACCTCTTAGAAATAGTACACCTACTAGCACTGTTCAGCCTTCTGCTAATTCATTCGTAGAGAATACCTCAAAACCAGAAGTAAAACCACCCACGATGAAGGACATTTTCTCAGTTCCTGAGGTACAAGTACATTCCCAAACTCAACAGGTAAAAACAATTATCGCATCTAATTCCAACAACGATGGAAAAGTCTCCCCACTGAAAATCCAAACTAGCCCTCCCGCCGATTCTGCTTTAACAATTAAACCTTCTCTAAAAGCAAAACCTCGCACTAAACGTTTAGAATCAAGACCTCCCTCTGCCACTGCAGAAACAAAACCCTCAGGTCCTAAAACTGATTCTGTAAAGTCTCCCCCTGATTCGGTCCAGATTAGCTCGCACACCAGTAATGTTCAGCCTTCGACTGAGCTTCCCACACAGAACATTTCCCCTGCAAAGCCTGCAACAGATACTGTCATGAAACCACCCGTAGTTAAAGCCGCTGTGATTGACTCTGCCACTCCTGCCTCTCTGCCTCAGGCCTCAGTCTCAGTCAAAGCTCCATCCCCAAACAGAGGAATGTCACCGCCATCTCAGCAAAAAGCTGGATTCAAAGACAAGGACGTTCTGAAGACCAAAGCTGCACCAACACCGATGGAAGCCCCAGCAGCCGAACCCTCCACGAAGTCAGCGACATCAACTGCATCTTCAACTGCTGACAAGAAGGTTGTTGCAGCAGAAACACCCTCTTCTTCATCGGCTGAGCCGAAAGCAGCCCAGAAGCCGAAAGGCCTCAAGGGTAAGCTCAGCGGATGGACACGGCTCAAGAAACACATGGTTGTTGAGCCGGAGGAACCTAAGTTTCCAGAAGCGGATCAAGGTGCTAGTGATAAGTCATCAGCTGACCAATGTGCAAATCAGGATGTGGTTCAGAACAAAGAAGCTCCCAAGGCACTGAAGATGTGGGACGCTCTCCTCTTTCAGATGTTCTCCACCAAAGAGCGAATAATGGACCAGATCAATGCCACCAAGAAAGACTCAGACAAGAAAACGCCCTCCAAAGACAGTCAGGCCGAAGTTCCCTCTTTTGTCAATCGCCTGCCGATTCTACTCTACAGCCCCCGTTTTGATGCCAGGAAGCTTAAAGAGGCAGCACAGAGGCCACTTTCGAAAATAGCATCGGTGTTTGAAAAGGGGCTGATAAAGCGCAAAGGTCAGGAGGACGAACGCAAGGACTTCAACAGAAAAGCGAGAGGATTCAGTTCACCTTGAACTGATGCAAACCTATGTTGTATGTAAAACCGTTTCTGCATTTTTGCAATAGAATAGCTGAAGTTCATTTTATAAATCAGGGCTGGCGTGAGGAAGTAGATTATTCTTGAGGGGGAAAAAGATGAAACTTTATTGATTACTGCTTAATCACTGTCTACTTGATCCGGTACTGCAGCATTTGGTCCTTTTAATTAAAACGTGAAAAGTATAGAAATATTAATACTAAAACTAAATTCCTCCCTATGAAGAGTAAGTTAATGTAGTATATTTCTGATATTCTAATCAGTCATGGTTATTGAAGATGTATAAGTTAGCGCTTAAGAAACTGTGATAACTTTTAAAGTTAAAAAATATTACCACATCTACTACAGGGGCGGCGTCTTTTTTGTGTTAATGAGACAAACAAAAATGAAACGATAAGACAAAGAAAGCAACTCCACTTGGTTAGATGTTCCTTCTTTCGTTTGATAATAGAGTTGATGGAGCTTTGAATGCATGAACTGTAGATACTTTGGTAGATTTAAGACTTTCACTGATCACGCTCTACCTTTTTCTATTTTCTATTTTCTTTTAGTGTACACCACTGTTAGGCAAATTTTAATCTCTGTAATAAATAGGGCTTTTACATTCCTGGAACAACAGGGCAGATGGTTTCTGAAGGAAGGAAAACGGATGAACGAAGCGTAAATGTCTGATCAGAACACATTTACAGGAGGTTTCTGCAAGTCGGGTATGGACGGAAATGAGGTGCGACACGTTGTCAGTACAGTATCTATTGCGCAATATCTGATTTGGTGCTGTAGCGGATGAATGTTGGGTCTGTTTGTCGGTTGGGCCGCCATTTTGGCCATTTTTAATGGATTGCCAAGACGTTTTGTACAAACATTCATGGATTTCTATGAAATTCGCGATAGATATCCAAAATATATCGAGGTAGGATTGTAAATTAGGAGTGATTAGAAGTGAGCACCGATGACTGATGATGAGCGTGATGAAGAGGGCTGCTGCAAGAGGAAAGACTGAAGGAAATGGAGTCGCAGTTGGAGTGTCTGCGATACGTGATGTTTCACAGCTTTGGAGGATTTTGCTGCTGTCATAGCAGGTGCTAGCGTGTTGTAGAAGTTACGTTGAGCATTTTAGTCTCGAGATTGGGTTTTAAAAATCGTTGTTTTCCACAATGATGTGGAATCTCTTTGAGGTGAGGGGGGATTTTACCCCGACGAGCTAACCATGGCCCCATTTATTACACTGATGCTTGAGCTGTAATATGTTTTTGTGATTTTCAAAAATGCATAAAGCTGAAAATGTGAAATTCTTGTCTTGCGTCTCTCATTTGTTTCCCACACAGCTTTAGGTTTATACAGTAAAACAGCACAGGTGATGGCTGACAAGCCTTTTTATTGATTTCAAGTAAGTAAATAAGCTAATAATGAACAATAAACCTACAGCTAGAACACGTTCTTTCCGTCTCCTGTTGCAGAACGGAGACGTTCCTTACCTGACTGACAGTTCGCGTCTTCCCCGCAGTCGTTGTCTACAGGAACCTTCTCGTACTTGCCGTGACCAGTCACCACAAATTTGTACTTTTTACCAGGGGAGCTCTCCTGAAATTCATGTTATGAAACAGCATTATTATTAGTGATGATAAATAACATCCATGTGAACAATCCAATAAGTCACTTTGGGTGTTATTTTAATTTTTGCTCATCTTCTCAAACTTTTCCAGCTTTTTTTATGTTAGATAAATAATTTTATTTCCCTTGTCACTGTGATAAGTCTTTGTTAATGATCCAAAAAGTTAATACTTTCTCCCAGTAAATAAAATGTCAGACATTTACACCCATGACCTTCTAAAACTGGTCTTTAATTTCTGTTTAATTTTAAAAACAGCTGTAACCCACTACAAATCTGAACAGGTAACAAGATCCTTTCCATTACACAAAACTATGTTAATTCTCTGCAAAATCAGAATATTTTAATCTCATTATATTCTCCAACAAATTCTCCAGATGAAGAAACTCAGTCTTTGCTCGAAAGGATCATAATTAATGTCCACGCTGAGGTAACCAAAATAGACATTGCCTCATTTTAAAGGGGTCACGAGCCAAAAAAGGTTGGAAAGGGGGTCCCGCCCCCCCACAGTGGGAACCGCACACTTAAATCACACTTTAAAGGTCGAATATCTTACTCAACATCTGGTTTTCGGGTTGAATAAACGGGGGATGATTGCACCACTCATTCAAACTGTCGACTTCCAGTTTAAAAAAGCGCGAGCGTGTCTTGTGGTCACAGTGTGCATGAGGCAAAGTGTAAAGTTGTGCGTTTAACAAACTCTTCTTGAAGAAGACCCTGGATCCATCCTGCTCTCTGACTAATTCGTGCTGCGGTGAAACAGATTCCGATGTGAGTACGTACCTTCGCGTCCCTTCCAGAAGACAACGTGTCGCCGAGACTCTCCCACAGATTTTTCTTGTTTAAAACACCGCCGGGTTTTATTTCCTGCAAAAAAAAAAAAAACATCCATGAACAAAAGTGCCTGAATGATCTGCATGTGAGTCAGCGGCTCCTGCCACAAGGGGGCAGACTTTCACTGAGTGTCTGTGATGAGTTAAGAGGCCGGGGTGTGGTCGCGTCACGCAGAGAGAAAATCCGACTCATGCAACATAAAGAGAAAAAAGAAAGAAAGAAAATAAATTAAAACTTTGTGGGGACAAAAGACAGACGCAGGGTTAAAACGTGAGCCCTGCGACACAGCGGGTAAATAAACACGGTTCTGCCACCCGGGGGGATTTCGGGGGTAACTTCTGACTTACTGCTGGTTTGGAGGGTGAGCTGCACCGACTCCCGTCTTCACTTCCTCTCACCCACTGATTGATGAGATCGGCCACACCCACTTTCAAACCGTCTGCATCCTGAGGGAGGAATGAAAAATCATTGCTGTGGAAAAAACAACCCGGTTCAGGTGAGACGGCGACGTCAGTTAGACGTGAGCGTCATCGGCGAAACTGTTGACCTTAGACGCTGCGGACCAGACGGCGCCTTGGTGCCAGGCTTCTCCGGCCTCGAACAGGTTCTTCTTGGAGGCGACGGGCTCGGCGGGACTCGTCAGGTCCGTCGGAACCGGACCGCCCGATCTGCCTTCCTTTGAGGAGACCTGTGAAGGACAAAGCGAGGCTCTGTAAGTTCAGACAAAGACAGGTCCTTCACAGCGAACCTGCGTTCAGAAACTCTGGGGGCTGCGTCTGAAATTACATCCAGGTAATACGAGTAACAGCAACAAAACTGGTCATGGCCCATTTACTGGGAGGGTTTAGCCAGTAGTGCGGCTGCCGTGAGGAGCCATTAATCCACGACGGTTTCCCTAAGCGCCTGCAGGGAGAAGGAACGGCCATGTAAGAGTTGCTCATGCGGTCTGAGAGGGTAAAAGTGCACTTGGCAGCGCGTGGGAGAACTCGGCGCTCAGTGCTGGCTGGGGTTTTACCTCCAGAGCGTGGGCGTACTGCTCCAGTTTCTTATCGATGCTGGAAACGGCAACAGGTGGCGGCGTCTTCTTTACGTTGCTGGTTCTGTTGGGGTAAAGGTTTGGATCGGTCACGGAGAAAGGATATTTCTTCATATTTTCTTGCTGCACATGAGAAAAATACTCCAAGTTTGGAAATAAAAAGCTAAAGTTTTAATTATGAAGTAGTGGGTCTGTTTAGGAAAAAATTTTGAGCTGCTCTGCACTTTGTTTTTTTTTGTAAAAATTGTTATTTCTGCTCCGAGAAACGTCTCCAAGAGTTTGAGCAGCACCAGAGTCCGACAGGATCTAATTCTTTTTTCAGATTTCTGCAGGTCTGGTTTGAAGGTTACCGCATTATCACAGCGCTCAAACATCACAAACACACACTCACCTTTTCCTCAGAGACTCGGTTCGCTCGATGATCTGAGGACACAATCGAGACGATTAAAAGGAAAAAAGAATTATCTGCACAACTCAGTAATTCATTGAAGCAAATCCGACTCACAGACGAACACAAAGTTGTCATTTATAAACGGACCCTCTCACATCTGGATCACAGACTAACTCAGCTGCTCATGAAACAGACTTTGTTTGACTCCTTGCAGTCATTTTGTGCATCTTTGTCGTCCTTTTTCGTCTTTGATTCTCAAACAAGTAACAACAGCGGCAGAGACCCGGAGGTCGTTAATGGATCTATGCGTCTCTGGGCGGCTGCCGACCTTCGACCCCGACCGTCGCCCGCCGCCGCACTCACCGTGCATTTACCGTCTGTGGAGACTCTGCTGTTGACTTCCTCCTGCGAAGAGACGGAGATCAGCGCGGGCTCCGGTGCGACCCGTTTCAAACAGGAAGTCGGTCGCGTGAACGCAACTTACCGGGTAAAACTGTATGAGGAGTTTCTGTTGAGAGCAGAAGGGGGAAATTATTTTACCACGAGAACGAACCGCAGGTCAGCGAGAAGAGCGGTACTGGTACTGGTTCTGTGAGCTACCTTGAATGTCGGGCTCATGGGGCCGTAGCAGTTGAGCGGCTCGTCGCCGTGGGAAACCGCAGGCCTCCCGCCGCCTCCTCGCTCGCCTCCTCGCTCGCCTCCTCGCTCCTCCTCCCGCCTCTGTTTCCCACCGACGTCTGGGACGACACCGACAAACAAGTGTCAACGTCACGTCGCACGAGTCGACAAGTCAAGCCGGTGTTAGCGGCACCGAGTCATCCGGTGGCGGTCCGACTTTTCAGGGTCATTTTGTAATTAGATTCTTCTAATTAATCTCGACTTGGACCGGCTTCCCCTCCATCTCTCCTTTCTCTCCTTTACATTATGATTCAAACCCTCAAACCTCGTCTCGTGTAATTTGGCCTGATGAATAACTGGCAAATCGCTGGAGCTTAAAAAAGTTGGAATTTGTTACGGCATCGCCGTCGCGAGCCAAGAGCAGCGTGCTTTTTCCTTTATTACTTTCAGATTCAAAGCCAAACGCTCCGGACCGTGAGTTTTCTAACAAGCGTGCGTGTGTTTGATGAAATATCCTGTATGACGCCGGCAGAGACGGACACATTTTTCAGGTTATGTCAGCGCACTGCTGCTTAGTAGCAGGGCGTAAATAACCAGAGTAAAAGTCAGAATGGCTTTTTAACGCCCCTCCGTGTGGAAGCGTCGGCCAGAACTCCCGCCGTACGTTTCACAGTTTCAGCCCTGGGGATAAAAACGTAGAAATGAATCACGGCGGTGGCACCCGGGCGACGTTAAACGCACCCTGTGGAGTGTTCAGCACCGTGAGGTCATGTTTTCACAAGTGGGCCCCTGTTTTGTTTGTTCCCGTTCGCCATGACACAACGCACATTCCCGCCAAAGGTTTCGCACGACTCCATCTGCCGACGGCGCACGGCGGAGAGTCCGAAAAGGCGACGAAGAAGAAGAAGAAGAAGAAGAAGGGTGAGTGTTTCAAACCTTTAACAAAAATGTTCTCTGCAGTCGTTTGCTGCAACGAAGCTGGAAGGAAACTGTCACCTTTAGGTGTCTTCACTGGTGAGGCAGAAAACACAGGTAAGTTCAGCCAGCTAACCTTGTCTCGTATCTTGTGCTCTTCCTCCTTCTCCTCCTCCTCCTCCTCCTCCTCCTCCTGCTCCCCCCTGAGGCGGAGGTCTTCCCCCCTCCCGTCATGTGTGAAGCTCAGTTCTTCTTCCCCCCGATCGCCTCCACCCCTGGGGCTCTGTCGGGTTTCTGCCAACCTCCGCTCCCTCTGCCGGCCGGGCTGCACCTCCTCCTCCTCCTCCTCCTCCTCCTCCTCTCCCTTCAGCTCCTCCCGCTCCACCTCCACCCTCTCCACCCTGCAGCCTCCCCCGCTGTGGAGGGGAGAACGGAGCAGGTTCGTGAGGCTGAAGATCCGAGGGTGCAAACACAGCAAGGAGCGAGCGGTTATAAAAACCCGTCACCCACCGAGGCCTCATCGTCCCCGCCGCCAGGTAGGACGTCCTGTCTGCGGGCCGTCCCGCGGCGTGCTGCGGTCGGGCGTCCTGCGGCAGGAAGACCGACGTGCTGTACGACGTCCTGACTTCCTTCTTGCAGCCGGAAGTCTGAAACAGGCCAAGAAGAAAAGCAGGTGAGTCGTCTTTTCACAGATTAACGAGAAGGAGCCGCACATTCTTCGCCGATGACGCCGCGCTCTCCGTTAACGCTTCCTCGGGTTCGTCGTGTTTACTGCGATCTGTTGTCAGTTATTTTCGTTTCTTCACGCTCAAACTCAGCACAGTTGTAAACCTGCGCTCTTGATCTTTAATGTGTTCTTTCCGAGTGTGTTAAACGACAGTGATTAAAAACAAAGGTTGAAGTACTTGTACTTCGTCATGATTACTGCCTTCACTTCCACGCACTGAACAATTAAACAACGTGAAGCGTTGGCGGCCACGCCAGCAGCCGGACATTGCAGCTAATCGCTGCATTAGACAAACTTAAGGCTGTGAGCTGCAGAGTTACTACAGTTCATCCTCAGGGGAGCCTGAAAGCTAACGCTACAATGCTAACATGGCTACACAGCAGAATTATCATCATTATTATTATCATTATCATGGACTGATTAAAACACATCCATCTTTGGACCTTCTCTGGAGCTCTGGTTAACACTTCCTCTTGGGACGGCCCGCTCGTCTCCGGCTCCGGTTCCTCCTCTCCACCTCCAGGCCCAGGTTTCCACTGCGGCGCTGGACTCGTGCGCCCCCCGGCCCCGCGGTCCACCTGCACCTCCGGCGGCGCGTTGCGGGTCTCCGGCCTGTGGGTCCAGTCGCTGAAGCCCTCGTCCTCCTCCAGAACCAGGCAGCGGCAGCTGGGCTTCAGCTCCCCGTCCAGCCTGAGGAACGGAGTGCAGACCCGTGAGGACTGATTGGACTTTCTGGCTGGACCATGAGTCCATCTGAATCTGGTGGACAACACGGCGGAGGAAATGAAGACCATATGCAGCGCATGTGTGGTTCCACTGCAGCAGAAATCCAGAATATTTAACTTAATTTAAATTTAGACGCATGTTCCAGACATTGTCCTCCAATTCACGTATCAGGGTGAAGGTGCTAGTGCTAAAGTACTGCAGTACTGTACTTCATTAGAGTACTTAAACTCGACTTCTTGCTTCGCTCTGTCCATTTCATGTCCTGCTTCCTGCTTCCTGAAACTCAAACGCAGGAGAGCGTGTCCACACCGAGCGTATTCAGTGTCACCCAGGGGGGGGCGGCAGGTGTCAGGCGGGAACCTGCCGCTTTTGTCTCCGCGGCGACGGAGACGGTAGCCATGGAAACACGTGTCAAACAAGGGAGGCACTGCTGCCTCCTGCTCCAGGTGCGCTCAGATCAGCAGCAGCTACTTAACGGATGGAAACTGCTGATGCTGACTCGTCCAGCAGTTTCTAAATGTTATCACCCATCTAATTATACATCATGTGCAATATAAATGGTCATTTATACACATGAACAGCACATCATGGCTGCAGCTGTGGCATCTTATTTCCTATCCGAGCTCATATTTTCAGTTTTTTGTCACCTAGTTTGTAGACAAGGAATTTTTTGGGAGTGGATCATGCCAGGAAGCCATTTATGAATAAATTTGATGTTCTGGCAAATAAACTCCTGAAACACGGGGCGGCGAAGGAGAAAAGTAAATCCTGGATTTCCTCGCACAAAATCCACTTCTTAAGTATCATCCCGTATTAACGGAGCGTCTGGCTCACGCGTGTCCTGACGGAGGTAACCTGAGGAATCCCACCTGATCCTCTGCGGAGGGAACCGTCGGTCGGGAGGAAGCGACGGAGGAGCTGATGACTACACCACCCGGCGGGGCGGTGTTTTAATGAGTGAGCTGCGTTTGACTTGGCAGAGCTGAGGAAGAGTCTGCTCAGCAGCTCACGGCCTCAGGTGAGGAGGAGGAGGAGGAGGAGGAGGAGGAGGAGGCAGCCTCCTCAGCTCCTTCACCTGCAGCATCACTTCTCCCCTCTACAGAGATCTAACCTGATCAGCAGCTCCTGACTCACCTGTAAAGCTTCGATAGATTCTGTATTGATCGTATCGCTGATCACCATCGTACTGAGCGTGGATCAAACAGCAGCATCATGGGTCGTACTCACTCCTCGCCGTGCGTGAGGTCGTCCTGGTGAGGGGGCGGCTCGGGCCAGGGGGGGCTCCCCTCTCCTCTCTGCTTCTCCCTGGCTCTCCTCCTCCGCTCCCGCTCCGCCTCCTCGGCGTCCTCCTGGCTCCGCTGGGCCGTCACCCTGCGGTCAAGCACGGACACCGACAGGCCGTCAGCACACGCGTCTATACGCTTCAAACAAACAAACAAACAAACAGAAACAAACAAACAGCCTGTGAGGAGTCAGTAAACATCTGACTCATCCTCTTAACGCACGACTTTCCATCACGGAGGTCGGAAAAATGAGGCTGACCAGCACCACACATACAGTTTATATTATAATTTCAGCTGTTCACAGCAGCTACACAATGTTTAAACACAACATCGACACACGTTGGCATCAAGGCGTTGTTTTCTATCTGGTTCTGGGCCTTTCACCAGACCTTGGATCCGGGCCCTCGGGGTTCTGCTCCCACTCAGACACCGGAGTGAGCTCAGCCGCCGATGCCGGGCGATAAGCTCCGGCTCCTTCCAGTCCGTCCCGAAGGTGCCGGAGGGGGGGCTGAGGTCACGTCTCTTTAAAACTGGTTTACAAACCAATTTAAAAAAAAAACAAAACAAACACAGCCGCACAGCAGAAGTGCACAACTCCAGTTTACACAGCGTCAAACCATGTCAGCAAACACAGCTGACACGTTATCCACGTGTCCGATTCGTCATGCGTCTGGACAAGACGTTTATGTTATTTTCAGGTAACTGGGCTTTAGAAATCAGAGGAAAAGAAAAAAAAAAGAAGCCAATTCACTTCTTCTGTCTGATTGGCCTCAGCTTCCCGTGGGCGGGACTTGATAACAATAACTCCCTTTATTGTCCGAGAACATCTGGCGGAGCTGGAGCCAGCTGCTGTGCTGTTTCGCTTAATTTTTCAACCTCTGGAGAGAAACAAAGAGGGGGAGGGAGGGAGGGAGGAGGCGAGGAGACGGAGGAGGACGGAGGATGGAGGAGACTTTAATCCCGCAGACCTCCGTCATGCTTACGGCCGTCTGGAGAAAATCTCATCAGAAAGCTGGAGTGAGAGCGTTGGAAGCTGCCGTCTGATTGGCCGTCAGTTTGACACTGTCCACCTCTGAAAACAGAAACTGTTGTTGGACGTCGCTCCGGAACAAACATGTTTTCCAAAGTGTTACCTCACTGTTTTCAAAGGAAATTTCCACTTTTATCACAACCGGATCTTAATTTTCTCTAATCAGACGTGATGACACTGTACAAGTTAACTGCTTAAATCTGGGAACGCGGCGTCATCGCCTCAAGTGAGATCGCAGGGAGAGAATCTTATTCAGAAAAGAAAACAACAATAAAGTCGGAGCCGTAAACATCCGTCACGCTTTACACAGCAGCTTCTCTTCTCGTGCAGTGAAGGCTCACGATGTCAACCATTTTTCTTGCTATAGAAGCAGGGTGAGATACGATTGGTCGATCAGGTGTGTGCCTGGGCTGGACTCTCCAATCACCACTGCGCAGACTCAGTCATGAAGAAAACCTACAAACAGTCTCTCGGTTTCTGAGGGGGAACGAAGGCACGGAGGGATTTTCTACATCTCACTTATCTCGTTTATCTTTGGCAGGTTAGCGTCTGTGTTTGGAAAAGCCTCAGCCAGCTGGTAAAGATCTGCTGGTAAAAGCGGCTCATGAATTAAAGTGATGATTACAAACTGCAGCAGCGTCGCGAGACAAGAAACAGGCCAAGGCCTCGAGCGCGTCGGTTTTCCATTAAAGCGATCCATAAAACGCGTCTTTGAAACGGCCGGCGGAGGGTCAGCGAAACGCAAAGGCCTCCGCCGACAAGCACGTCCACCGCCGCGCTCATCAAACGCTCCACGACGTCATCACAAACATCTTTACTGCTCAAATTCAGAAGACTGATGAAAATGTCATCGGTTAAAGCTGCGGTCACTATCATGTGGGAGCGTGACCTACATAAGCTCGCGCTCGCTCGACGTGCGTCGGGTTCCACGGCGGCAGGAAGCGGCTCTCCGCTCGCGGTGACTCAGTCTGATGTGCGACGGGTTCTCAGTCAGGTCCTTTTTTTTTTTTGGGAGGGGGACGGGTCAACCGGGGATCCGGTTGGATCATCTGGACCACGTGGTGCAGGAGTGTGAAGCTGTCGACATACACTCTACAGCATGAGTGAAATAAACCGTTTCTCCAAAGCGGAACGCGAGGTTTTAGATTTAATGGACTCAGTCGGTGCCAGTTTCACTTTTTTTTTTTTTTTTAAAGTACCTCACTGTGTAAGTAAGTGGGAGACGTAAGAAAGACATAACAGTGAACCATTCCTGGCTTCCATGCAACCTGTTAGTCACGTCCTGTGCCCCGGAGTGATTGGAAAACTATCTGATATCCAAAACAATAAAACTTAATAATGGAGCCGGTGATTTACAGTTTGTTTTTATTTTAATTTGTCCCCTTTTCCCTCTTTAATTACACGGTCAGGACACGGTTGTCAACGCCACTTTTCCTAAACCTTCTGTGTTCTTCTGAGTTCTGCACCCATTATATCTCCTTCTCTCTAAAATACCAGATATTACTACTTTCTTCCTGTAGTATTTTTCAGGGAGTATTTTGATTGATACAGCAGAGTTACACAGTAAATCGTGGTAAACGAGTAGACGCCACCTGATGCATTAGTCGCGGCCTGAACACCAACCAGGTGGTGAAGAGACGCATCACGTTCTCCCTGCCTCCCTTAAATTACCCTCATACAGTACTTTGTAATTAGTAATTTCTAAATAGTAATTTGTTTTCCCAAAATAAGCTGCGGCGACAACCGCCGCTGCTTCCTGGATCGCCTGTCCGTTCTCGAGCTGAAGAGCAGCATTCATGAAGTTCACAGAGGTCACGGCGAGGGAGGAGGTCAGGACCGGGCGGTGGGCGTCCCGACTGTGGCCGCAGGCCAGAACCAGCCTGGTGAAGGTCAGGAGAAGATCGCGGGCGGATTCGATTTTAACGACGAGGCCGCAGCTGGACCGCGACGTTTCCCCAACCTGAACTTCAAAAGGAAAAGACTCCTCGTCCATCCAAAGGCATTGTGGGAAGTGTGTGGCTCACTGATACGCACAACGCTGTGTGTGTGTGTGTGTGTGTGTGTGTGTCTGTCTGCAGGAGCAGTCTGGTGCACAAGGTATCTTCAGGGTCTGCTGGGACATTTAACGTGATGCAGTGAAGCATAAATGTGAAACGAGCAAATTATGGAGGAAATCTGTCTGATACGCCTCACTTTTTCCACCATTTACACAATGAGGCAATGGAGGCCTTTGTGTGTGTGTGTGTGTGTGTGTGTGTGTGTGGGGGGGGGGGGGGTTCACGACTCCAGCCAGATGATGTCATGGCCATTAAGGAGTTTGCAGCCATAAAAGAAGCCATTGAACTCTGAGCTCAGTGTCATTTTCACTGAAGTCGCCCATCAATGTTCCACCGATCGCCGAGGAAACGGCGAGGAGAGTGTGTGTGTGTGTGTGTGTGTGTGTGTGTGTGCAAAATATGAAAAACAAGAAGAAGAAATCAGGCTCCTGTGAGTCAGAACAGACTGTATGAAAGTGTGATGACTTAAACGCAGGTTCGAGGGAACGAAACAACTCTGCGGGGAACAACTGCACATTTTCTGCAGAAAAAGACAAGCCAATATACTTACTGAGTATTTATGTAAACACTGGGGATCTGCGGGGGTATACAGTACTGCCAAACGTTGTTAGTGTTACAGCCCATACGCCTTATTATTACAGTGTCATTACAAGAATGAAAAAATGCTCATTTAACTAGAAATTTTAGTTTGATCCACCTCCATCCACGTTATTACGTTTACACTGTATTTTTGGGCTGTAATATAAACATCATATTTGCTGAGTTTCAGCACTTCTGCATCTTTTGCCTGGTGTTCCGCCTGGTTTGATTCCAGGTCCACTACTGTTTTCTCCCTGTGAACGCTCGCGCCGTGCAGCCGCCAATGCTGAAGCCGGGTTCTGTTTAAGCTGCAGTTTTTATAATGACACGAGACGGAGGTGGATGGATGGATAGTAATCTGTTTTAAAATGACTTTATATATGGTACATCCTGCTTGGTGTACTGTAGCTAACAGGTTTCTTAAATCTTTAAATGCAAAGTCAGTAGTAACTGTTAGATAAATGTAGTGGAGTATGCAGTAGCAGTAAATGTAAATACTCCAGTGAAGTACAAGTAAAAACCAAATCTTGAAGTGATGGTAATCCCTCACACAGCGATCAGATTGCACGGAACGCCCCTTTAATCCAGCTGACTCCTGCAGGTACGAACAGAGCTGAGATGTTTTCTCTCACCTGATGAGGTTCTGCAGGAGCTGCCTGCTGGAGCTCCGTCTCCTGATGGACTCGGACATGGTGGACTGGGCTGCTCCTGCTCTGTGGTCCTGGGGTGGGGGGGGTTCTGGTTCTGGTTCTGGTTCTGGTTCTGGTTGTTGTTGTTGTTGTTGTTGTGTGTCGCCTCTGGTCCTGGAGTCTTAGACCTTCTTCCCCACAGCTGCTTTCTTCTTCTTCTTCTTCTTCTTCTTCTTCTTCTTCTTCTTCTGCAGCCTCTCTCTCTCTCTCTCTCTCTCCCTCTGTCAGTCGCTGCTCTCTCCACCCTCCATGTGGTTTTCATTGAAGCGTTCTGACACCCCCCCCCTCACCCCTAACCGGGGTCATGTGACTCTCCCACGGGGGAAAAGTAAGATGATATCATAACAGTGGATCAGTAACAATATCATATGCATGTAGTGTATATAGTGTGTGTGTGTGTGTGTGTGTGTGGGTACTGTAGTACTTGAACTTCTTCTTCTGTGGTGCTCTGGATTAAAAAGAACATTATTGTGTATTGCTGAAATCATCTGGACGTTCTGTGAGATTATTAATCTGCATCTGTAAACTCCTTCCTGACACTTCATACTGTACGTACTAACCCTTTAAAGGGCCTGTGGGTGCTGGGTGTCACGGGTCAGGTGACCTGTTTTTAAATCAGCGTGTCTGGTTTCACAGACACAATCAGGATTACAAATGGTTCCATTAATAATTTCATTAATAAGGAGAGGAAACACAAACAACCTGCCACTACTAAATACTACTTATATATTTATGATATTTTTTTCTTACATATTGTAGGTTCTTGTTCTGAGCACATTGGAGAACCTGCCACAGTTCTTCTTCTGTGGACCAGGTTAGGACTCCTTGTTCTTCTGGTCTCTGAAGACTGAGGCGACTTCACGGGTCGGGTCCGGCTGCAGAGCGAGACGCCTCCATCGTCTGACGTCACTCAAGCTTGTGAAGCGTCTGGAATCGTGATTTACTGTAAAAGGACGTAACGGAGTAAACACACGTTAAGTTCAAAACAAAACGATGACACACACACACACACACACACACACACACACACACCTCCGACAGCTGGGTGAGGGGAAGCTGCTGTGGATTCTGGTTCTGGATAAGACATGGCAGCTGTCAACAACCGCCCCCCCCAGTCTGTTTGTTTGTTTGTTTGTTTATTTGTTTGTTTGTTTGTTTACAGACACTAAGTTCAGACGCTCCCGGACACAAAGACAGAAGTGGAACTTCTCCGTTTAAAACTCTCCCCGTCGATCAGTCCAACACACACAGATGTGCATTAGGTCACCCAGGCATTTCAAGCCAGCGCTGATTTACACACACACACACACACACACACACACACACAAATCCCATGGGACCATGAAACACTCACAAACACTCCACAAAACCGGTTGCCGTGGCGACACTCCCACAGCACTTAACACGGGTCGGATTGTTGAAACAGCGTGAGGCTGATGGTGACGCCGCCGCCCCCGACCCACCACATTCAACACTTTCTCCAGTGCCCCCCCCCCCCATCCCAAAAAAAAGGAGGAGTTTTAGCTGTTAGCTTGGATACACACTTGGTTACACAAACACAAAACGCACACTGTGTTTCATGTGCAGTGAGTTAGTGTGGGGGCTATAAACTGATAATCAATACACCCACATCCAGACAGGGTCATACAGGTGACCCCCCCAACACAGAACCCCGACCCCCACATCGTCATCGTCACATCGTGAAGAGGCAGAATAAATCCACAGAAGAAGAACCGTGGCAGTTTCTCCCAGTAATTTAAAGGGACTAGGATTAGGGATAAGGGAATAGGATTACACACAGAGACCAGGACGCTGTAAATGGTTTTTAACAAACAGGGTCGACCTCGGCCTCCCTGCGCCAGACGGGGAGGAAGCGTCGGCGGTCTCGGCCTCGATGGACGACGTGCTCCAGAAATCTGCTCGACTTCAGCGGAAGGCGACTTACCAGATGGAAAAAACATGTCAGGTGGGCGTAAAGTGCAGTAAGACGACACTAATGTAAAGTTGACACGGTTTGGAATGGACGACCCCCCTCTCCGGAGTTATCCATCTTTTTTATCTTATTCACCGCGGAGGAAGACGACGACCTGGTGAGTTCATGTGCTCGACGTTTCCTCCGTGATAAATCCTCAGGAATGTTTGAGTGACTGCTCGACCCGGGACCGGCAGAACCTGGACCCTGGACCTCGTGGGAGAAAGAAAAAAAAAAAAAAAGACTAACGCAGCGTGGGCGAACGGCTTCGTCTGTTTGGCGTATGTAAACCTACGGCCCTGACGAAGCCGACACTGAGTCACGTCAGCCCCCGACGTTACCGGCTGCTTCCCACTTAACTTCTGATCCATTTTCTCTTCTTTCTAAGCGGATCTACCGGGTCGGGGTCCAGGTTGACCTTTGGTCCTGCAGAGAGGTCATCGGCACGGCGGCTCATCGCTGTGAGCTGACGGATGGACGCAGCTCGTCCGCCACCTGCTGCCCGTCTAACTGCACTGCTGCAACCACCTCGTCACATTAAGAGCTTTTTTTATTTGTGAATCAGATAGATGCTTTTATTGTGAAGCAGCGACAGGAAGGGTTTTGTATCAGGCGCTATGGAAATCCTAGTAATGTAAAACGTCTGACAGACAGGATGCAGCGTCTGCCTCCATCTCATCCTTTCACATTAAAAGACTGATTTTTTTTTTTACTGTGGATTGTGTGTCTGATTGTGTTGAAAGAGTGGAAACTGTAACATGAATCATTTTCGAACAGTCAAATCCCATTTAATTTCCAAAAAGCGACGGGATTATTTAGTTTTAGTTTATTATTTTTTTTAATTGCACCTCTGGACCAAGATAAACTGACACCTTCACGGACTGAAACACACGCACAGCCCCGCTGCCAACAGCGACCCCTTCAGGGGACGCTGGGTTTTCTGAGACTCCTCACCCCGTTTCACACATCTGTGAAACGTGTCGTCACTGAGCAGCTGCCAGCTTCATCAGTGATGGATCAGACGTCCAGTCACAAACGGACTCAGTGTCTTTCATCGAGCTTTTAAAATACGTGGCAGATCTCACTGAGCTCCTTATTCATTTCTCTTTTTTTAATCTGTGTCCAGAATTAGAATCTGAGATCTTCTCTCTCGTCCGAGACGGGTCTCACTTCCCAAGATAGCGGGACGGTAATCCCGACAGCTTCTCCACTTCTGTTATTCTGGAAACGCCTCGTGTTCTTTGGAACATGTCCAGCAGTTGCGGTGATTGGATCTAAATGTGTTTAACGTGGGGGGAAAGAAAAAAACACTGTGACGCTTTTATGAAGTGATGAGATTTAACTGAGGTTTATTTATCTTGCTCTTGATTCTGCATCTTACTCTGTACAGTCAGAACAATAAGGGGCCATTACTTCATAGTTAAAGAGAATAACATGAATGAAAAGAAAAACCCACCTGCTGCAGCAGCTCTGGCTTTGGATGCGTCTCCACGAGTCGTTTGACTGTTGGCAAATTAGCAGAAATTTAAAAATTAGACGACGCAGCCTGGAACAATAAAGACACGTCAGACCCGAGAAGGAGGCAAATAAAGCGGCAGCTTCACTGAAACTGAAAAAGTAGCCGTGTTTTTGTTTTTAATCTGTAGCTGCAGAGAAGATAAAACTTTTTTTTTCCCCAAGTCGAGCTTGAGTAACAAGCGACACAGCAGTCTACACGCTGCGCTAACACGGCTACAGCTAACTGTCGCTAGGCGGCCATGTTTGTTGGCATATAGCTGCACATGCTAACAACGTAGCTCAGGCGCAGCTAGCGTGTCATGTTCCTTATTTTCAGTGTTTTTATTATTTTTAGTGTCAGTTTTCACTCACTGTTTGGTTCAGGCACCAGAACCGCTCGGTCACGTTTAAAGCTAAAAACCAGGAGTGTCAAAAGAAACGCGTCGGACTGAATTAACAGTTTCTCAAGCTAACAATTCATTTTAGCCTGTTAGCTTCTAAGTCTAAAACACAATGGACTGGTGGAAAAAAAAAACAAAACTGATTTATAATTGAAGTCATGTTGAAAAACAACCAAAGCTCCGACATAATCATGCACGCAAAAAAATTATTTATTATGTAAATGTTAAATTAACTGATCTCTTCATCCAACTTTAGTAATATGTAAATCAAAAATGTTCCCAATGGATCTGCAAATATTTACAAGATGCACAACACATTGTGAAAAAGAAAACATGTTTCTGCAATTTTATTATGCATCGACATAAACTCTGATACTGCTCTCACAGAGCAAGTAAACTCTGAATTATATCTGAAACAAAAAAGAAAACAGGCATTAGTGATACATATTTTTTTGGCCTGTGACCCACACTGACTTATTAAATTTTTTTTTTTTTTTTTAAGAGATTTGATACTGATAGTCCAACAGTTTGCCAAAAGAACCAACTAAATAATTTTTTTAAAAAGTGTTTTTTGCTGCTGCACGTCGAATCATGACCCCAGCAGGTGTCGTAGTAATTTGTTTACTTCAATTAAAACCTGTAATCTAATGTAATGACTTGTCATTTCACCTGGGTGAGACATGCTCCTCTGCAGCTGCTTGAAGGACTCCCCCGTCAGCGTGTGGATCTCGTCCTTCAGCCGGCGCTGGCCGTCCAGAGTCAGGTGCCAGAAGCACGACTTCCTCTTCCCGTCCCTGCACAGCTGGTTGCAGGTTTTGCGGAAGCTGTTGCTGAAGCACAGGTTGTGTCGGATGGTGTTCTTCCAGCCGTCCGGAGCCGTCTGAAAGAAGGGGAAGTGCTCTCTGCGGAGAGGAAGAGATGAGGAACATGGAGGGGGAATGCCGAAACCCCCGAAACATGAAGCACCAACGCAACCTGGAATTTTACACACAGGCTCTTTAAACCAACCGAAAGAATTTCACGTGTAATTATAAAACATCCAACTGTGTTTGCCCAACATCATCCTGACCTGGTGAAGTTGTAAATCTGCTGGACTTTCAGGCTCCCGGTGTTGCTGCTCTTGAGCGCCAAGGCGATGAGGATGCAGTAATTCACCGGTGGACGAGGCCAGCATCCAGGCTTCAGGGTCTTACTGTCCTGCAATAAAAAAAAAAAAAGTCAAAACGACGGTTTTAAAAGCTTGTTCATTCATGCACGATACCCACGACAGTAAAGTGTATTTATTTCACAATGGAAAACGTCAGCACAAAGTCTCAAAAAGAAAACAAAGCTGCTTCGTCAGGTCCATCTCAGTGCTGGCAACGTTCACACAGTTGGATCCAAACATTCTGGGACGCTGATTGGTGCACAAGAGCCAACGTCAAACCAGTGAGATGGGAAAAACACATGGAACGACTCAACCTGCTCCATCGTTGGCAGATTAGTCCGCGTTAATGTCATGGAACAAAAAAAATAAATGAAAAAAAAAAAGGTCTTTATATGAAAGCGGCCTCACCCTGGTTTTGGACGTCCTCCCCTTGCGTCTGTTCTTGGCCGGTCGACAGGAGACGTTTTTGTTCCTCACCTTAGAGTCGAGGACACAAAAATGTTGTGTTGTGTTGTCATGTTGTGAGGGTGAAGCATCGTGGTGTCTGCGGTGCGCTCCGTACCCGGTGCAGCGGCTCCACCCGGGCAGGAGCGCCCGCTGCAGGTGGACGTTGGGTCTCCGCGTGGACGCCCCCTGCAGGTTCACCAGGAGTCTGTGGACCGGTCGGGCTCTCTCCGTACTGGAGCGGGCAGGCGATGTTGGGATTCACCAACAGCCACAGGTTCGGCTTCACAAAGGTGTCTGACGCACGGGACAAAAAAAAAAAAACAGACCTCGTTTCTGTTCATCACGCGGAGAGACGAGGAAACACACCGACTGATGGGAACTGTCATTCTTTTACAGCAGCAACATTAATAAGGAATAAGTGGGAACAAAAACTGTGCTCAAAACAAAAATATAAAATTGTGAAAATAAGAGCAGAGACAATTTAAAATAACCGATAATTAAGATTTATGTAAAAACAAGGGGCAATTAAAATGTGCAAACGACTAAAGACATAAGATCCCTGGCAAAACTAATCTTGTATCTAATTATAATAATATTTTATTATTATTAGTTCTTCCTCTCTGCTCACCTGATAGTTTGTCGTACCAGACAAACTCATCTTTTCTTCTGCAGGCTCGTGCTGAAGGCCTCTGGACCACGTACTGGTCGCTCAGCTTGTCGTCTGTCATCACACACACACACACACACACACACACGTTCACGGCCTGGAGTTCAGCCTGGAGTGACAACAACAACAACAACAACAACAACAACAACAACAGCAGCAACAGGCGGACACGTGGATCCGTCACCAGGGGTAACACTGGTCGGTGGTCGTGGCCAGTTTCAGCTCCTTGTCCATGTCCCAGTCCGTCAGGCCCACGGAGCAGTGCAGCTCCCCGAGCGGCGCTGCGGTCTTCAGCCGGAACGCCATGCCGGTTCTCCGGCGGTTCGGTGGAGACGTGCAGGTTTTCAACCGAGGAGCCTGATTGGACCCAATTAAAACCCAAAGAGGGTCCAGCCCTGCGCCGAGCCGCTACATCTGCAGCTAATCACAAATAACGTCTACACAATGGGAAACAAACAGAGGGTGGCGCGTTAACTACACCACCTGTTGTCAGGTGACGCACCGGGGCTCAGCTGGCACCGACGGAACCGGTAAATGGACCGTGAAGTGAGAAGATGCTAGCTGGCTAAGCTAAGATCCCACACGTGGCTAACATTAGCATTAGCGTTAGCAAGTCCAAATCTTCTGACATCTGCGCTCTGGATATTTGACTTTTAAACATTTCACACAATTAAAAACAAAGATTTTTCATTAGAAATCTTTGTTTTCCGTCACCTGGCTCCAGAATCAATCACTGTTTCAGTCTTAACGCTTCTCCAGACCTGCGGTTCAGTCTGTTTATTTTTTAATAGCACATGTACAATACACATTTCACAAGTAAGAAACCAATCAAAACAGCAATAAATCTTTTTTTTTTTTTTTCATGAGAAAACAAAAAACATATATTCATCTTTAAATAGCTATATATCTTTATAGTTTAAACACTTTTTTCTCAGGACCTTCGCCTCACTCCATTTACAGAAACTTCACACATTACACTTGTTAGTTGTTGGTTTTTTTTTTGGGGTGGGGGTGGGGCACAGTAATGACCAGACATGCTGACAAATCACTAAAACAGAAATAAATACGGTTCATCCAGAACCTGGAGGAATGCTGTCACCTTTGAGCTGGAGCGGCTGAGGGTCAGAGGTCGCGAGGTCGTCGTCTCAAAATCCTGCAGGCTCCACCTTTAATGTGATCTGAGAAAGGTGGTGCTGGTGCACAGAAGCTAAACTTCACCACTCCCACCTGTGTTTCTTGTGTGGAGGATGTGCCGCCAAAACAGCAACACAATCAGCGTTTTAATGTTTAGACAATTAGAAGTCGAGTGTTTGTTTGTTTTGAAAAACTTTGTATTCAATTTGACTATGTGTTTTACTTTGTGAAGCGGCCGGGAGCCCGTTCACACCCGCGAGTGGAGAGCGGAGAAAATTTAGCATCAAACCGTCAGGATCCTTCACACCGAGCTGCGACTGGAGACGCCGGACATGAAACTGAATGAAATGATGACGGAAGAGGAAGAGGAGGGAGAAGAGGAGGAGGGCGAGGCTTTAAAAGATGGGAATGTAGTTGTCGATCTTGGCGCGGTGCCGCTGGGCGATGCACTCGGCGATCCACACGATGTTCCTGCACTCCTGCTCCTTCAGCTTGACGTAGGCGTAGAAAACGCTGAAGTGGAACTGGTTGAGGAAGGCCAGCTTGTTCAGCTTCACCTGCAGGAGGAGAACGATAAGTGAGCGAAGAGCACAAACCTTCACGTACAGAGCTGCACGGTCACAGCCCGCCGGATAATCCCGCTTATTTTTCAATTTGCTTCAAATTCTCTTTTCCTTTTTCATCAGATCCAGTCAATGAGCCCTGGAGGCTGAATCTGTGACCGCGGCCTTCATCGTTAACTCTAATCCAGCTTCCCTGCTCAGGTGTGAAGCGATGACGTCACCTCGTGCTCGAAGAAGCGGTCCTCCAGCGTCTTGTCTCCCGGGTTGCTGCCGGCGCCCTCGAACAGCAGCTTGTACTCCTGAGGACACGAGCACACGACTCATTTATTAAAAACATCAGAGTCCGTGCCGGTCAGAAAGATTCAGAACCGCTGGCAGTGATATAACGACACATTTATAACGGTCTGACTGCTCAGAGCCGCGGCTTTCTGGACTCACCGGGTAGAAGTCGGCGACGGCCTTGACCTGCTCGTAGTCGTCCGCCCGGGCCAGCTGAGCGAGGCCTTCTGGGTAAAGCTTGCCGCAGTGGGGGAAGAGCTTGGCGCGGTCCTCTTTAGACAGCTCCGTGCCGAACGAGTTGATGGTGATGATGAAGGCTCGTCTGTCGGCCTCGAACTGCAGCAGAGACAGGAAGTGACACACACACACACACTTCAGCCTCGCCGTCACGTGTTGGATTACATCCGCCTGTAGAACAAGGTGGAGACTCACCTCCAGAATGGGACACATGGTGTCGGCCGTGGTTCCGCCGAGGTTGGAGCAGAACTTATAGAAAGCCTCCAGGTAAGCCTGAGAGGTGGTGACACAAAAATATCAATAAAAACAACAACATAAAATCATATTTTTGTGCTTTAAGATCTTGAAAAATGACAAAAAAATAAATAAATGCAAAGAAAATCAGTATTAACCCAAACTAGAATATTATCTTTTTATCCTGTGCAGCAATTTTACACAAGCTATTAAATTTTCAAATTTACAATACTTGAGTTCTTTTTTTTTTAATTTATAGATTTACAATTTTAACCTACAGACTGTTAAATAAACAGGCCTTTCATTCTGTACAGCACTAACAAGACTTTGTGAGGAAAAAGTGCGTGATCAGCTGAGCTCATCACGACATGCGTTACCTTGTACAGTGTGTTCCGAATGATTTCGATGTTCATCTCGTCCAGGTCCTGCTCAGATATACAGTCCTGGAAGAACGCGGCTGAGGAGGAAGAGAGGAAGCGTTGGCGCCATCTGTTGCTCAGAGCGAGACGTGACCGCTCAGTCGTCACATCCCGCCGTAGATGAAATTTCCCGTTTTCGAAGGCGGCACGTACCCAGGGGCGTGTCCACCAGGATGGCGTTGTACAGCTCGGCGGGGGTCTGGGCGATGTTGACCGCCTCCATCTGCTCGAAGCTGCCCAGCGGGTGGCACTTGGGCACCAGCTCGGAGATGGCCCGCTGGTGCAGGGTGCCCGTGATCAGCAGGATGACGTTATCGATCATGTAGCTGTACCTGGGGTCGCGCACAAGACAAACCGACTCACGTAATGTGCTACTTCATCACAGTGAGAACGCCACAGGAAATACAGGTCACACACACGGTGTCTTCTATGAAAAAGCTGGTTTGGGGGACAGACGTCCCCATACGTCCTGATTTTGAGCATCGCTGTGGAAATAAAACGACTTATTTTGACTTTTAAGCTGCAGAACAGAACGTTAGCGAGGACCGGTCTGGTTTGAGGCGATCGTTTCGACGCAGCATTCTCGGCTTACGTGATGAAGTCCATGAAGCTGGCCAGCGGCTCGTACGACTGGTTCCTCATGTGGCGAAACTCCACCACCATCTTCTCCTTCAGCTTGTCATCAATGACGGACACGGTGAGAGGAGACGCCTCGTTCGCCAGGAAGCTGCCGTAGTCTGTGCTCTGCAGGTGGAGCTTCAGATCTGCAGGGAGACGCGTGACGGGTGTAATAAGGAGTTTATAAAATAATAATAATATAAACAGCAAGACAAGTGGGCTCCGGTTTACAGGGTCTGTAAAGCTGTCCATAAAAAGTCATCAAGTCACTCTGTTATCTGACGCTACTTCCACAAACACCTCCTGTCATCAGGTGCTTCACTTGCAGGGCGTGTGGTAAACTGACAAAGTTAAACTTAACACAAAAACCACAAAATGTATTAGTGATGGTCAGTCACACAGAGACAAACGTGACAGCAACAATCAGTTCATTGTCTAGAATTTGTCAGAGATGATAGAAAATCCCTGTTCCAGATCCCCAAACGTCTTATGTTGTGAGACCATCAGTCAAAAATATGAATTTTAGTTACTACTGTCCTGGTACCGATATCACGTCTGTCTGGTTATAACTGTTTGTTAATGGCCACAATAAAACTGAAGCTACTGAAGCCTTAGGTTAAATCTTAAGGAAACATCAGTTTTCCGCTGTAGTTTCATTTCCTCTAAGAAAAAACCCACATCATGATCAATAAACGACACGGGCTTAGCTTGAGGTAGCGTCATGCTAGCTGGCTAGCGACCTTGCAGTACGACATCTTAAATAACAGCTTTTGCACCGTCGACGTGAAACTTCATGATCGACATTAAGTTAACGTGGATGGTACGTGTAAACGTTTACGGTTTGTATACATTTATCGGTGACGTAAACCGAGCTCACCGCGAGCTAGCGCTGGGAACAGCAGCGAGCTAGCCTCGGTGGCTAGCTAACAGTTAGCCGGCAGCTGTCGTCCGTTTCCACTCACCTTCCAGGGTCTCGCACTGAACGAGGTTTAAGTAATCCGCCTGGGACAGGATTCCGGCCTTGAAGCCCCGGACCAGCCCCTCCAGGTAGCCGTTATCGACGTTAAAATACAGCTCGGAGAAAGGCATCCTGTCCGACCGTCAGAAAACCGTCTCTGCCGCAGGAGAACCGTCCGCTGGTTTAGCGTTAGCCTCAGCGTCAGCTGACTGGACCACGTGACGGTCACCTGACCAGTCATCCGCCGCCGCCTTTAAACTGGGTGGGCGCGTCTGAAAACCTGCGGCCGTTCACACACACACACACACACACACACACACACACACACACACACACACACACACACACACACACACACAGTTAAAAAAGCATGCCAATGCGGAAGTACATGAACGTGTTGTTCATTTTGTAAATTATGGTTTATACGGAAAAAAAGACGAGAGGTGTTTCGGGGGCGTGGCTGCGCTGTGACTGACAGCAGGGCGACCCGCCAATCATTTGGGCCGCGTGCGGTTCTCGGCGGTCAGATCCGCCCCTAATAAACGGTGACGTCCGGGTGAAAGTTGTAAATAACTTTTAAAATAATCCACCTGCTGGTATTTCTTGCTCAGTGATTACTGCGCTAATGAGAGCGACCTATTTATGAACACATAACACAGTTGTTTACGATGACACAAATTTATAAAAAGTGAAATATTAAAAATTAAACTGCGGGATCCCTAAAATAAAGCTTGAAATAATAAAGAGTCCTTCCATAAGTCTATACGGACAGTGTTTGTGTGATTTACCTACAGTCCATCAAACATTCCCCAGCTATTTAAAGGTTTGGTTGTTTGAGCTCCCATGATGCAAGTTCAGCTTTTTCAAGTTCACCTGCATGCCGACGCCACTGAGCAAACCCTCAGGTAACCTGACGGACACGAGCGCTCACCTGGAGTGAATCAGGAATTCATTTCCTGATGAACCGGTTTGGTTGTGTTGAGATGCAGATGAACACTTGTGTTTTTTATATACAGTACTTTCTGACTGTCTTATGCTCCAGTGTAATTTTTTTTCAGTGTAGACACATTGAGGATTTGAATCAGACTGCTCCAGAAGATCTGGCTTCACCTCAGCTCATGATTAAAGATCCATTAAACAACTAATAGAAAATGAATCCCAACCAATTTGATTATGAAATCATTGTTTTTTCCTCTTTTTTTTTTTACTTCACTCAAATATTTTCAGGTTCAGTCTTATCAAATAGGAAGATTTGATTCTGTTTTTATCATGAGCGAGACATTAAACTGAATATCTCTGGGTTTTGGACCACCTGTGGTCTGTGAATTATAAGAAGCATTATTTATGATTTATTGTCAGATAAATTGATGATTCACACACACTTATTACTTTTAAATATACCATCACCTGCTGCTGGATTTCCCTCCAGCACTCGAGGCTTCTCGTAAGCAGCGTTTGACTGCGAGCCAGCAGATTGGCCCACGCCCCGCGGCAGCTTCCCGTAAAGAGCACCTGACAGGTGAACTCCGCTCATCTCCTCCTCACTCTGGGTTCTCTTACCTCCCAGCTTCACCGCGGAGCTCTGACACCTGCTTGCTGGTTCGAAGGTGAACAGCAGAAGCCCATCAGCATGAGACACATCTTCCTCTTCCTCCTCTTCTTCTCGGTGGCGGCCGTTCCTCCTGTAAGTTTTGTCTCTTTCAACACTGGGAAAAGAGCAATAACAGATAATACAGCGGGTTTTTAAACCAGAAAACCATTATATAGTTAGTGTATAACTTATTTTGTGTACATTATACTGTAAAGACAACTATGCAGCTGCTGTATAGTTGCTGTCCAGTGAGTGTATATATACAAATATATTTCTACTTGACAGCAACTTGGAGCATCACAGTTTAAAATGGAAAAACTCATGGCCGCTGCCAGAGGCGGAGCTAACTCAGGAAAAACAGCCTGACTGGAAGTCCTCGTGCTTTCCAGAAAGTCAGCGGTGTCAAAATATTTTGCATTCTCCACGAGTCAACAGAAGTACAGCTCATCCGTCCGACGACACGAGGAAACAGCAGAAAGCGCGATGTTAACATGTGTTGGTTGTTTTTGTGCCGCAGGGCGGGACTGAGGACGAGGATGAATCAGGTGCGCTCAGTGATAATGAAGTCCTCAGATTTTAGCATCGCCACGTCTAACTGCAGCGCCGCCTTTCTGACGCCCTGTTTCCTCCGTTTGTCTCCAGATGGATTTTTGCACGGCTCTGAACTCATCGCCAGAGCCAACAACGGTTTAGGTAAGACGGACACGGATCTGGCAGGTGTCAGCCGGTCAGACCGGAGGATTTGTGGGCGAGATCTTACAACTGATTCCCTCGCGTGTCCGTCGTTCTGCAGACAACCTGATCCACCACGACATTATGCCGCATAAAAAGAAGAACCTGGACTCGTGCAAGCACTCGGGCTGCAAGTGGCCGATGAAAGGCAAATTCGTCACGGTGCCGTACTCCATCTCCAAAGCCTTCAGTGAGTAGCAGTGGTGAAAAAATAAGAAATGAGATGTTTCATTTAAGCAAACTTTTTGTTTTTACATAGTAGTAACATCAATAATTAATTTATTTAACTTTCCATAGTTTGATCCTGGTTATCAAAGCGACCAAAAAGTCAAATGTTTCATCCCGTGAATTTCGTTTCCTGTAAAATGTCTCTGCAGACAAAAAGCAACGCTCCCTCATCATCAGAAGCCTGCGGACCTTCCATCACTTAACCTGCATTCGCTTTGTTGAGAAGAAACCGTGGCATCGACATTACATCCGCTTCATCGATGGATCTGGGTAGGGCGCACACACACACACACACACACACACACCCGTGGCAGCATGAAAGAAGTGTAAAAATACACCATTACCTGCATTCAAAATCCCACTCAGGTGAAAATACAGACGCTAAAAGTAAAAAGTACACACTCTGCAGTAATCGTCTGTATACCAGATACATGTGGTGCAGGGAAAAGTCAGTTTCCTTTGTTAGGGTTTTAGAAGAAATGGACAAATGACGAGGTCCTGGACCAGAGACCTGGAGTCTGAGGGTTCTGCCCAGTCTGGAGTCCTCTGGTACCAGCGTCACCTTCACCTCTTGTTGTGTTGTTTTTGTGTGTGTGTGTGTGTGTGCATGCGCGTCAGGTGCTGGTCTTACCTGGGCCGTCAGAAAGGACGACAGACGATCTCCCTGAAGAAAAAGGGCTGCATGCACGATTACACGGTGCAGCACGAGATCCTGCACAGCCTCGGCTTCCACCACGAGCACGTCCGCTCCGACAGGGACAGATACGTCCGCATCCACCACGAAAACATTCAGCCAGGTCAGCGCAGCCGCTTTGTGTTAGGTTCAGTCAAACATGGCGGTTTGGGTTAAACGTAAGTAAACGTCAACCTTTTCTCTACGAGCCCAGACCGGGATCTTTTCCTTTCCTGAACCAGCTGCAGCCTCAGCATAACCATAAAAAAAAACTGTGATGCTGCTGGAAAAATAACCGTCAGAGGTGAGAATGTTAAAAGCTGCTCTCTCCATCCGCGCAGGAAAGGAATCGAACTTCAAGATTGTGCCGACGAACAACCTGGGCACTTCCTACGACTTCAGCTCCATCATGCACTACAGCAGGTGAGAGGTGGAAAAACTAAAAGTGATGACTATTTATTCTGTTGTGCATTAAAAGAAAGACAAGCTGTTCCAGCATAAAGTTCAGGCTAACTGCAAGAGATAAGTGTGTGTGTGTGTGTGTGTGTGTGCACGTCACTATACCTAAAAATCCCAATCCCAAAATCCTCAAGTAACGCCTTCTCCGTGAACGGGAAGCCGACCATCGTCGTCAAGAAAGACCCGCGCCGTCTCATCAGGCACTCCAAGCACATTAGCACGACCGACATCCTCCGCGTCAACAAGCTCTACAAATGCAGTGAGTGCAGAGAAAATAATAATAGTTTGTGCGTCACAGCAGAACAAAGTAAAAAGTTTAAAAAAAGGAGATTGTAATCTGTTAATCTGACCCTCGTGTGTTTATTTTCCCAAAACCAGGACGTTAACGGTGGAAGGAAGGAGTCGCCCTCCAGACGCCTCCGCTCACCTGTGCGACACGCGGTTAGCTTGTGTTAGCATCCGGTCGTTTATTCTGGAGAAAGATCCACTCCAACCTGTTCCGGTTTTATTTTTTGTTTTTGTTTTTTTAAATCAATCTTGTGTGTCTGTCTGCAACTGAAAAAAAAAAAAAAAAAAAAAAATTAAAAGCATTTACAAAAGTGGTCAGTTCGCCCGTCGCCTGATCTGCGGTCGCAGTTCCTCGGTGGGGCTGCGGCGCCGCCTGCTGGAGGGCGGCGGTGTCACAGCTCGGTCCAGATTTACAACAGGCCTGTGACGGAGGAGGTGGAGGAGACTCATCCATAATTACACAGGAAAACTGTAACTTGACTTGGAGTTCCCAAACAAATCACACTCTGGGGTTAAAATAACAAAGAGAAGTGGGACGTTCTTCCACGAGATCTCCTGTGAGCTCTCCCCATTTTAGTCATTATATATATATATATATATATATATATATACACACACACACACACACACACACATATATATATATACACACACACTCACCGGCCACTTTATTAGGTACACCATGCTAGTAACGGGTTGGACCCCCTCTTGCCTTCAGAACTGCCTCAATTCTTCGTGGCATAGATTCAACAAGGTGCTGGAAGCATTCCTCAGAGAGTTTGGTCCATATTGACATGATGGCATCACACAGTTGGCGCAGATTTGTCGGCTGCACATCCATAATGCGAATCTCCCGTTCCACCACATCCCAAAGATGCTCTATTGGATTGAGATCTGGTGACTGTGGAGGCCATTTGAGTACAGTGAACTCATTGTCATGTTCAAGAAACCAGTCTGAGATGATTCCAGCTTTATGACATGGCGCATTATCCTGCTGAAAGTAGCCATTCAGAAGTTGGGTACATTGTGGTGATAAAGGGATGGACATGGTCAGCAACAATACTCAGGTAGGCTGTAGCGTTGCAACGATGCTCAATTGGTACCAAGGGGCCCAAAGAGTGCCAAGAAAATATTCCCCACACCATTACACCACCACCACCAGCCTGAACTGTTGATACAAGGCAGGATGGATCCATGCTTTCATGTTGTTGACGCCAAATTCTGACCCTACCATCCGAATGTCGCAGCAGAAATCGAGACTCATCAGACCAGGCAACGTTTTTCCAATCTTCTATTGTCCAATTTCGATGAGCTTGTGCAAATTGTAGCCTCAGTTTCCTGTTCTTAGCTGAAAGGAGTGGCACCCAGCGTGGTCTTCTGCTGCTGTAGCCCATCTGCCTCAAAGTTCGACGTACTGTGCGTTCAGAGATGCTCTTCTGCCTACCTTGGTTGTAACGGGTGGTTATTTGAGTCACTGTTGCCTTTCTATCAGCTCGAACCAGTCTGGCCATTCTCCTCTGACCTCTGGCATCAACAAGGCATTTCCGCCCACAGAACTGCCGCTCACTGGATATTTTTTCTTTTTCGGACCATTCTCTGTAAACCCTAGAGATGGTTGTGCGTGAAAATCCCAGTAGATCAGCAGTTTCTGAAATACTCAGACCAGCCCTTCTGGCACCAACAACCATGCCACGTTCAAAGTCACTCAAATCACCTTTCCTCCCCATACTGATGCTCGGTTTGAACTGCAGGAGATTGTCTTGACCATGTCTACATGCCTAAATGCACTGAGTTGCCGCCATGTGATTGGCTGATTAGAAATTAAGTGTTAACGAGCAGTTGGACAGGTGTACCTAATAAAGTGGCCGGTGAGTGTATATTATTGAATTGCAGATGTATCAAAGTGTAAGGAGCATTGTAGAGCAGTGGCTGGTCCTGAGAATAATATCTTCCTCTGAAATGAGGTAGGGTTATAGAAAGTACCACAAAATGGAAATACACCTTACAAAGTAAATGTACTTTGCTAGTGAGTCAGTTTCAGGTGAACCTTCTCACTTCAGTAAATCCCTCACAGGCACCAAATCAGCTCCTCCACATTTTCATTTTGACGTGTCAAACACACGTTTTCTGAAATATGTGTAAAATGTGGATTCAAGAAGAAACGCAAAGGTCAAGTAAGTGCCTGTCCCGACCCAGATTTTCAAACCAAATATGACAGGAATTTTTCAAAATAGCGGTCATTGGGTGGGGAAGCTCTCCAGCGTCAGCGGGAGTTTCAAAATAAAAGCCCCCAAAAGCAGCTATTTCCAGCTCTTCCAGCGATCGGCAGCCAGCAACGCAATTTTTCGTGTCGGCTTCTCCGTAAAACCAGCAACCCCTCCCCCCGCGGCCTTTTCCACCTGTTCTCCGTCTGTTCCCAACCAATGAAGGTTCTCCAGAGGTGGATCTTGACCCAGCGGCGGATGGGCAAACGTAGAAATGAGCGGGGCGACCCCCCGTGCAGCGGTTTTGAGCGTCTTCGTCCGTGGTAACTTTTCAGAAGCAACCCCGGATCATTTATGTGAGGACTCGACTCGTGGGAAACAACAACAACAACAACACAACGCAGCCGCGTGTCAAACATGTCCACCCAGCCGCGCCACATTCCCCAGACATTCGCAAAGGGTTTTTGTTCTTGCCCGTCACATAGGAGAAGTTCATCTTTTTGAAAGTGTCAGCTTCAGCGGCGCACGCCTACAGACGATGAAAGGCTGGAGTTTTACAACGAGCCGGTCCGATGTAATGACCTGGATGACCTGAATTCCCGGTGAACAGGTTTGGCAGTTTGGAATGTGGGAGCGCAGCGTTGAGACTTTTATGCCACTTGTTTGGCAGACATGATCTTCACCTCTTGGCAGCTCAATGTGGAAACATGTTCCAAAACCAAAAAAACCCATTAAGTCTATCTCCATTTTCAGTCACTTTACAAACGCCAGTAGGTCTCAGGTCCGAGATTTTCCCGCTCCTGTAATAAAAGTTCTGGTTTCAGCTCAGCTCCAGATGAAAGCTGCAACAAGAAGTCGATTAAATAATTTTCAATGCGCAGTATCTTTGGATTTTTACACGCAGACGCACTTATTCACCTTCACACATATTGATTTCACGGAAACCGATCTGTTTTTCATGACAGTTCGGCACAGCCGTCAAACTAAAGTGGATCTGTGTAAACTATCAACTCATTCCTTTTTTTAAAAAACATTTTTACAACCATGACGCTGTAATGACAACACGTCTTTGTGGCGAACTGATGCGAGCGGCTGTTGACCCGTTAGCTGCGGTGCGTGTTGAGATGCTGCGATACACGCGCACGTACGTGGAAGCCAAGTTTGTGATGTGAAAGTTGACGCTCGGCTGTCTCAGCATGTTCATGACCCCGATAACAGCAAATAAAGGTTGTTTCCTTGTTTCGGTCACGGCTCTGTCTTTGTCAGAGCGAAAGAATGAGCCGCTTGTTACTTCGCCACTTGAAAAATGACTCATCCGCCGACTGACGGCGTAACCCGTCGCGCTCCGAGGGCAATAAATCAAATGTCGACCTCGTGGAGGAACGGCATGTCCTCTGCTTTTCGCTGCCGAGAAACGCGGATGTTAAATCCTTACAGAAAGAAAGAGATTCCTTCGCCTTTGTTCTTCTGTCACCGTCCTCCAGACGAGGCCTGAGGCCGTTTGTGACCCGACAACTCGGAGGAAAACGTCCCGTGCGCTCCGAAGGAGCCGATGAGCTGATAAAATCTGATTACACGTATATATAAATACGTCGCTTTCCCTCAATCGACCTCCACATCAGTAAATTTACGGCTCATGCCGAACATGACGAGCTGCGTGATTGATGGCAGACGACACATTCAGCCCCGCCCCCCCGTCGCGGCGGCCTATAAAGAGCGAGGAGCCGAGCACCTGCCGCCGCAGGTAGACGCCGTCCTCCCCTCCTCCTCCTCCTCCTCACGTTCAAAAACCAGACGCTGCCCAAGTTGACCTGGATTTTTCGCATTTGAGGTTTCACAGCGGAGGAACCGTCGCCATGGCTCCCGTTCTCCTCTCCCTCCTCTTCCTCGCGTTGATGGCCGTCTCCCCGGTAAGTTTGACTCGCTCATCCTCGCGAAAATGCTGTTTTGAGATGAACGAGTCGGTTTTTTTAAATGAGTCGAGTTGAAGGATAATCGATGCATGTGGCGTGATTGTGATATTGATTTTGATTAATAAAAAAAAAAAGAAAAGATCTCAAAATGTCACATTTTGTGTTGTAGGGTGCGGCCAAGAAAAAAGGTGCGTTGACCGATAGGAGAATCGTGCAGATATTAAAATTCGAAACGTGCACCGCCGGTTTCTGACGCCCTCTCTTTGTCTCCAGACTCGTCTTCAGACGTCTCCGAACTCATCGCAAAAGCCAACGCTGGCAAGAGTAAGACAGAGGTTTTAATAAAACAGGAGCAACTAAACGACTTGTCAAAATAATCACAAAATCAGTGGACGGAGGACTGGTCTCACTGGTTTTCCTGTAGAAATCTGTTTGTTTGTTTTTTTGCAGGATTCCTGGTCCACAGCGACATCATCCCCAATCGAAACAGGAACGCAGACCCCTGCGTAAGGAAGGGCTGCCTGTGGCGGAAATACCGCCGATACGTCTACGTGCCCGTCACCATCTCCCGTGTGTTCAGTAAGTAGCGGCTCCACCCGCCCCCCCCAAAAAAACAACAACAACAACAAAAAACAAGAGTCACGTTGGACAGAAGTTAGCGGCCGGTGCGTTGCCTCCGCAGACCGACAGGAGAGAAACATGATCATCAGGAGCTTGTTGACCTTCCACCGCTCCACCTGCATTCGCTTCATCTGGAGGTACTGGTGGCATCGCAACTACATCTACTTCTTCAGTGGAGCTGGGTAAAATGAAACGCACACACACACCCACACACACACACACACACACACAGGCGGCATCACATCTACATGCCTGCAGCCATGTTCTGATCCGTGACGGGTGGTGTCGCTTTTAGCCGGATGTTGACACGGATGTTGTTTTTTTTCTTCTTCTTCTTTTTGTACTCTGATCTGTGTGTGTGTGTGTGTGTGTGTGTGTGTGTGTGTGTGTGTGTGTGTGTGCGTCAGGTGTTATTCCTACGTGGGCCGTCAGAGGCGAGGTCAGCCCATCTCCCTGAAAAGACGCGGTTGTTTGTACACATCCACCATCCAGCACGAGGTCCTGCACGCCCTGGCTTTCCACCACGAGCACGTACGCTCCGACCGGGACAAATACGTCACGATCCTGGACAAGAACATTCAGCCAGGTCAAGAAAAAAACAACAACAACAACAAAACTTTATCCAGCAAGCCGCATTTAAATATTTCAAAATGTTTTCTCGGTCCCCGCAGGAAAGGCGTCCAACTTCAGGATCGTGAACACCAATAACCTGGGCACGCCCTACGACTTCAGCTCCGTCATGCACTACAGCAGGTGGGGGTTCGAAAAAACGTCACGCAAACGTTTTCGAGTCGACGCTTTACCGAACTCGCTGTTGTGTTTGCGTCCCCAAGCTACGCCTTCTCCAAGAACGGGGAGCCCACCATCGTCGTCAAGGGAGACCCGGAGAAACGTCTGGGAAAGGCTAAATCCATGAGCGCCAACGACATCGCCCGCGTCAACAAGCTCTACAGCTGCTGAGTCGGAGACACGCGGCCGATGGGACGACTTGAAAATTCCTTCTCCGGTTCTGTCCATCGCGTGATTTTTGTTTTTTTTCCCAACCAGAACCACGCTGGAGGAAGGAACGGGTCGACCTCCGTCATGATTATAAACGCACATCGACAGTAACTCTTAAAAAACAAACATCTGATTGTCGATGACCTAAAACAACCAATTATAATCAGAAGGTAATAATCAATAATTTCTTATTAAGACAGCTTTAGTGGGTTCTGCTTTTTGTTTTCTGTAAATACTAAATATATTTAGCCATTTCTGATTCATAATCGATTACTTGTCCATTTCTACTTCTCCAATACAATCTGCAAAACTAAAAGTGCTGGGTGATTATCTTTTATTTCCACCACAAGGAGGCAGCGTCCCCCCGTCATGTGGACGCTGCAGTTCTCGGATCCCGGGTTCTGATCATTTTTAGGTCCACGTACGGCCGCGTGGGAAACAAATTAATTAATCAACACTGAACCGTGAGAGTCCACTTCAAATATTTCAATATGGAGCAAAGTGGTGAACCGGCGAACAAATTAATTGTCCGACCGATCGGGTAATTAATCATAACCGACCGACTGGAAGCGGTTCTGCCGTGGTCCAGGACCTCAGCTGAACCGTTCTGTTTTTCTTTCACAATGAAAACACTGGTGGGTTTTTGGACGGTAAAAATACCTCCTCCATCTGTCGGCTGACACCGAGGAGCCCGGAGAGTCCTCAGAAACATCTCCTCTCTCTGCTGTTTATTCGACTGCAGTGACTCATCGCTCGGCGGCGCCGGGACTCGTCTCCCGCCTCTCGGCGTTCCTCCGGCACGGACTAAAATTAGGCTGAAGAATTTGAGAGCTTTTATTTTGAGAGGACTCCACCTCCACCACCACCACCACCCTCCCGCGCTGGCGTGAAAGGCGCCGCGGGCCTTCGCATGCGTGGTACCAATGTGTACCAACACCGGTCCTCCCCGCGGCGCCTGGTGAAGACTGCGCAGCCTCTCGTCGCCGCGTAAACATCAGACGGCGAGATCGGCGGCGGCGACTCCCGACTCACTGCTGTTTTAATGCGACGCAGAACGAAGCCGGGTTGACTGCACGAAACACGCTGATGTCACACGCGCTTTCAATTCCTTCGCTGGGCGAATCAGCTCGAGGGGCGAGGCAACTCTCACGTTTTGTCGCCGGTCGGTGAGACGCTCGAAAGTCTGGAAACGCCTCCAGATGATAAACAGCTGCAGACAAAGTCCAGGCAGAAGTTAATTTAGAAAATAAGAAACGACATTATTTTTGACAGGAGTGAGATCACGTCAACACAAAACGTTTAATTTTTGGCACATGAGGCTTCGATGACGTGGACTTAAGGGACTCAGCCGGTGTCTGAGCGATTAGATTAGATTAGATTAACTTTATTAATCCCACAACGGGAAATTTACACGTTGCAGCAGCAGAGGAAAGGTGAAAAGAAACAAAAGAAGAAAGACATAGTGAGCATAATTTACAGATATTGCCAGCATTGCTGACAGGAGAAATAAGAAGTCAATTGTACAACAATTGTAAAGAATAAAAAAAATTAAAAATTATGGACTGATATATTATATGATAGCAAGTATGGTGATGTGACCTCAGTTCCATTAACAGATTTCAGGTAGTGGATGTGTTGTAGAGCCTGACAGCGTTGGGATGAAGGACCTGGAACCTCTCCTTCTTACACCGTGGGTGTAACAGTCTGCTGCTGAAGGAGCTGCTCAGGGACCCCACCGTGTCATGTAGGGGGGTGAGAGGTGTTATTCATGATGGATGTCAGCTTAGCTAACATCCTTCTCTCCCCACATCCTCTACAGAGTCCAGGGTACAGTCCAGGACAGAGCTTGCTCTCCTGATCAGTCTATTGATCCTGCTCCTGTCTCTGTCCGTACTGCCTCCTCTCCAGCAGGCCACAGCAAAGAAAATGGCTGAGGCCACCACAGAATCGTAGAAGGTCCTTAACAGGGTCCTGCCCACCCCGAAAGACCTCAGTCTCCTCAGCAGGTGGAGGCGACTCTGGCCCTTCTTGTAGAGGGCTTGGGTGTTTTCAGTCCAGTCCAGTTTATTGTTCAGGTGAACACCCAGGAATTTGTAGCTTACCACCACCTCTATGTCCGATCCCTGGATGTTTACTGGCGTGAATGGTGATGCTTTCCTCTGAAGTTGACTATCATCTCTTTTGTCTTGCTGGTGTTGAGCTGAAGCTGGTTGAGCTCACTCCAGCTGACAAAGTCCCTGATGACAGTCCTGTATTCCATGTCGCTCCCCTCAGAAACACAGCCGGCAATGACTGTGTCATCGGAGAACTTCTGGATGTGGCACTGTGTGGTGTTGTGGGTGAAGTCCGACGTGTAGAGGGTGAAGAGGAAGGGGAGAGCACTGTACCCTGAGGGGCACCTGTGCTGCTGAGCACCACGTCAGACACACATTGATGTATCCTCACATACTGTGGTCTGTTGGTGAGATAGTCAGTAATCCAAGCAGCCAGGTGTTGGTCTACTCCCACACTTTCCATCTTCCCTCTAAGCAGTGCTGGCTGGATTGTGTTAAAAGCGCTGGAGAAGTCAAAAACATGATCCTCACAGCGCCCCCGCTGTCCTCCAGGTGTAGCAGTGATCTATGCAGCAGGTAGATCACTGCATCGTCCACCCCAATCCCAGGACGGTAAGCAAACTGCAGGGGTCCAGCTGAGTGCCCACCAGGGATCGCAGGTGTCGAAGGATGATCCTCTCCATGGTCTTCACATTCACAAACACAGCAATTCCCCCCCCTTCTTCTTACCGCTCTCCATTGCATTCCTGTCTGCCCAAAGTAGTTGAAAACCGTCCAGAGTGACGTGTGAGTCCGGAGAAAGTTCACTCAGCCACGTCTCCGTGAAGCACATGAGGCTGCATTCCCGGTACTCCCTCTGCAGCCGGGTCAGCGCCGCTAGCTCTTCCATCTTGTTGGGGAGAGATCTTACGTTCCCCATGATTACAGATGGTAGACATGGCTTATACCGTTTTTTCTGCTCCCTGCGCTTCACTCCCGATCTGCAGCCTCTTCTCCTCCTCCGTAGCTCCTTGGGTATCGCCGGCCTCTCCGTGCCGAGGAGGGGTGTGTGGCGCAGGGCGAACAGCTGATCCCGGGTGTAAACAATAGAGCCGTGGTTGAATGGGGAGCCATGGTTGAGTGTGTTTCCTTCAGCCACACCAAAAAGTTCCATAAACAGCAAGGCGCAAACTACAATAATAACAAAGTGAACATCCATAGTTGCGCACTCGCTTAAAGTGCCGACGTAAGTAGAAAAAAATTAAAGAAATATACTAAAAACGTTACAAAAACTAAGAAATAGGTGAGAAAGTACGGAGCTGCTGTAACAAGCTGCCGCTCACGCAGCGCCATCAACCGGCGACGCTCCGACTCTTCCTCTTCCGCTGAGCTTCACAGGGAAACCGAACTTTTCCCGGACCAGGTTTTTGTGGAAGGACCCGCACTGACTGTCACATCCGGATCTGACCCGGTCTCGGCACCTCGCACCCGGTCCGTCCCGCGTGTGCTAGCTCAGGTTAGCGTTAGCCGCCTGGGTTTGTCCCGGCGTGATGTTACGAAAACGTATGTCGCTGATCTGGAGCGTCGGCCTCCTGCTGCACAACGAGGTTTTCCCGCCTCCCGCCCACCCGACGGCTTCCTCCTCCTCCTAACACGGCGACACGATCGCATCATAGAAGGAAAAAAAAACATGGACGTCATCTGCAGGCGGATTTGGACTTTGACGTATGCGCCGCGCGCAGCGTCAGCCGCGACATCGCTTCACTCCTGCTGCTCTTTAAAACTGCGTCTGTCTCCATCGTCTCTCGCAAAGCTTCGCTTTCTGTGTCACTTCCTCCATCTCACACCTTCACACACACACACACACACACACACACACACACACACACACACACTGTCTTCCAGGGTGTGAATGGGATCTGCTTCACCAGGGAGCAGAAAAAGATGGATTGATGTATCCACCTTTGGGCGGGCAGGCGCCAGGACGGATGAAATGAAAGGTGGGGGGGAGGTGGAGGTGGGGACGGGAGCGAAGCCGCCGTGAGAGACGGAGGGTGAAGGACATCTAAAAAAAAAAAAAAACATGAGGCGGGAAGGTGATGGGTGGGGGAGGGGACGGGGGACGGGTGGGGTGGGGGGGGGTCCTTGGCACTGAGCAATATTCTTCTCCCGCTGGGTGTCATTACAGAGCGGGAGCCTCTTTAAAGACTCCACAGGGCCGCTCGCCGCTAAGTCGCACAATAACGACACTGTTATGAGAACACATCATTTTACTTCCTGTCCCCCCCCCCCATCAGCTGATGATGAGCAGATTTGGGGGGGCAGTCAGTTCCAGTTTACGGTTACTCACGTACGTAATTTTTTTTCTCCAACGAATCGTCTGACCCAAGGTCGGTGAAGTTTCCCCGGTTTATGTTTGTGTTCACGGTCACATCTACTTTGTGTGCGCGCGTGCACATGTTGTGTAGCGCTTTCCGTTCAAAGACTTTGCGGTCGAGTGTCGTGACGCCCGGTTGTGCGGAAACATGTTTTAATTTTTTGCAGAGGTGGGGAGCGAGGCTTCACTCACGCCGCCGAATAAATCCTACCTCGATAATTATTCACCTGACGGCGTAAACATCGGTGCAGCGGCGCTGTACATGTGAGAGTGTGTGTGTGTGTGGTTGTCGGCTCACGCGACACACACTCTGTAATTGGACTCGGAGGAGCGAGGAAACCCGCCTGCAGGCTTCGGATTATGCTGATGAACGGCACATATTGCCATCGCAACATTCCTGCAGCTCGTCTCCGGCTCCGTCGTGAGGCCGGTGGACGCGGGGGGGGGCGCGGGTGGTGGTGGTGGCAGCGAATCAGCTTCAGCCCCGTCGCCTTTTATTCGTGGCAGCGTTTTTAGATCAAACAGCAGATCTCTGGGGGCAACAACGGGCAGGCGAATCCTCAGGAGGGCTGGAACCCGAGCAGCTGAGTCCGGATCAACACCTGAGATCATTTTAAGTCGGTTTCAAAGCTCGGGCCCCTTATTTCTGATAATCAATCACCAAACCCTGGATCTGGATCTGGAGGTTGGTTGACGCTCTGCTGTCCGGGCTCATCAGCATCAGGAGGTGCACAAAACAAACGCACCCAGGCCGCCATGTTCTTCACTCCAGTATCTGGATTTTTTGTTTGATTTGAAACACAAAAGATTTTATTTTGTCATGAGTTCCTCAGCTTGTTCGCGACAGGTGACCGCGACCTTTGGCCCCCGACCGCCCAACTCAACCCGCCTCATCCTCCAGTCTAAGTGGACCGGGCGGCGCCGACTCAAGAGCCCAAGAAAAAAAAAAAAAGGAAGAAGAAGAAGAAGAAACAGAAGGTGTGATTATCTGTTCTCGTGGAAACACCTGCGTCCTCGCTTGGCGCTAACGTTTGAGCTGCAGCTCACGGCACAAAGCGAACTTAAGATTCAGCTCCTGTGGTTGGTTAATCAATTCGTGTGTGTGTGTGTGTGTGTGTGTGTGTGTGCGCTGCGGTCGTTCAGTATTCACACTTTGTTGCAGGATGCACAGCGTTGCCATAGAAGTGAGCACAATCCATCGGAGCTCATTATGTGGCTGAGGTGAGCCGGCTGCGTCATTAGCACAGTCTCAGATGGAAATAATGAGAGGAGCTCTTTAAAGCCTGTGTGTGTGTGTGTGTGTGTGTGTGTGTGTGTGTGTGTGTGTTTGTGTGTTTGTGTGCGCCTTGGGACAGAGCTGTTAAAAGGCGATTTATGTAGTGGAAAAAAAAAACACACACTCGCATTCGGTTGTTTTTCGGTTCAGTTTTAGTTTTTTCACACGTATTTGTTGCTTGTTTTTGTAAAACTACATCTACGAGGTATTTTTTTCCTACACCACCTTAATTTGGAAACTGCAGCTACTACTTTGTTCATTAGCAGCGGAAAAAAACCCAAAACAGATTTGGGTGAAAATTTGCATGAGGCGGACGAACGTTGCTGCTCATTCTGCAGCTGCGCTAATTCACATTTCCGCATCGAATCGCTCACGGTTAACGTGAAATACGCCGCGCCCGATGGCGACTCGTTAACTCGGCACATTTTAGCGTCTCTCAGCTCTTTGTTTCGGTTGTTTCCCGCCGCGCCGTCGCTCTGCAAACTCGTGGTTAGCGACAGCGAGGCCAGATATTTCCCCCGACTTCCGTTACGTGAAAACTTCATACGTTGTGTTTCGAGCTTGTTGAAAAAACATCACGGCATCTGGTCCGGCATCAATTCCGCCGCCCTGCCTGAACTTTGGAGCTGGTTTACTCTTTAATGAGGACCGGGCCGGTCGATAGCCGCCGGTCGGAGATAGCTGAGGCTCAGCAGCTCCGGAGGCTCCCGTCAGCTCCGATCAGTGCGACGGAGCGGAACGCTGGCGGACGGGAACGCCACGTGCCACAGGGGTCGCCGCGGTACCAGAAAAACCAATATCTCGGTCTTTCGCCCGCGTCTCGACCCGAGAGGCTGCGAGGCCGCTCGCTGCAACGAGAGAAATAAACCGTTCGATGGATAAAAGTTGAGCTGAGGAGGTTTTTTGCTTCTTTCTTCTGATTCCTCAGCAGCCGAGTTGGATAAACAGCCCCCCGGAAAAAAAAAAAAAAATCACAAGTTTCCCTCCGAGGGCTTCGTCATGGTGAGGAAAATGTAAAAAGGAGGAGGCTGTCAGAGTGAGGTCGAGTTTTTACTGCAGTTAAAAGAATTTGCAGAAGATGTTTTTCTTCCCGTCTCCTCCTGAGACCCGACGGGGGCTGAAAAAGGCGACCGAACGAGATCACGCCAAATTATTTGGTCACAATTCCCACGGGAACAAGCCTGTTCTTGTTTCTGTCACGCACTGGAGCGCCGCAAAAAAAATAAATGGGCTCAAATTACACCTGAGGGGATACAAAAGCTGCTCGGGGGGGCGTCCGAAGAGGCCGAGGTTGGACGTTATAAAGAAAAATCCCATGAAGTTTGTTGTCTTCTGCGGCGTTTGAGGCGCTAATTCACCTGGTAACACGTTGGCAGCCAGCCAGCCAATCAGAGAGACCCCCCCCCCTTTTGAGAGCAGCGTGGGAGCTCGGGCTTCACTCGATATTGGCGACCTTGAGAAAACCGGACCCTCTTTCCTCGCCACGTGCAGGAACGTTGAAGGTAAAAAAATAAAGATAAGTTCTAGTTGAGAAATTGCAAAGTCACGCCACACACACACACACACACCATCTACTCTCCGACCGCTGTTGTGCGTTTGTTTAATGGCATGGAAACAAACAGCTAATTGAAAAGCGACCCGTCTCCACGTCCTTAATTAAACCTAAATCGTTGGGTAATTGCAGTATAAGTCGGGGCGACGACGCTCTTCTCGCGAGGCGCTTAATGCGTCGCAGCGGGTGAAATCGCGTTTGCACGCCGCGCTTCCACCGTTGGCGGAGGGAACGGGGTTTCTCCTCGCGCACGCCGCTCATTTCTCCCGAAATCCGCCCCGTTTTAAAACCACTTCACACGCAAAACCGGGCGGAGAGCTCCGGGGGCCACAAACGCCTCATCATCTCTAAACTCTGTGATGTCAGAGCGTCTCTCTCGCCCGCGGGGAGAAGGAGTCGCCGCCATCATCGCCGGAAACAACGGAAGACGGGCCGGCGGGGGAACCCGCGGGGAAATATCAGCATCCAACCTGAGAGTTCAAAAAAAATTTTAAAAAATGAGGGAGAGAGGTGAAAAGAGGAGGGGGGGGGCAAGAAGTAAATGATGGTGAGAAAAGAGGGAGATAAGAGGATGAAAAAGGAAGGATGGAGGGAGGGAGGGAGGGAGGAAGAGGAGGGGAAGGAGGCGAAGCAGAGAAATTGCATTTTGATGGAGGCAAATTGAATCAGCTCTGCGACCGAGGCCCCGGGGCAGAGAGACAGATTGAGACGGTCGTGTCAGTACAGTGTGTGTGTGTGTGTGTGTGTGTGTGTGTGTGTGTGTGTGTGTGTGTGTGTGTGCGTGTGTGTGTGTGTGTGTGTGTGTGTGTGCGAGACGATTACCCGCCGTCAACCATCTTCAAGTGTCACACTAGGATATTTATGCTCACACTCCACCTATCTTTGAGGTGAATGAACGCAGGCGCACACACACACACACACACACACACACACACACACACACCTTCTCCTGAAAGTGGGACGGGGAGAAACGGGGGCTGTGAAGGACGGGGATGTGAAATTGCCGGGATTTTCGGGCGAAGCTCCATCAACATGTGCTAACAGGATTACGTCCGTCTGAGGAGCAAACGCAGCTCCGGATTAAACAGGTGAGAGAAAAGAAGAAGAAGAAGAAGAAGAAGAAGAAGAAAGAGTCTCACCTGAGACATTCGGAGATGGGCGACGCCGCGTCTCAAACGAGAAAATCCTGGATGACCTGCTCACGACATGGAGGGTTTCATTGCTCCGCCCGGACGGTTTCTGACTTTGTGCTGTGGTTCACACCAGGTGACACACACACACACACACACACACACACACACACACTCAGTATTTGTGGTGTGTGTGTGTAGATTATAAACCTTGTGTGGGTTTCTGGCTGGATTACATGTTTTCTTCCAGAAACCTGAGGCCCACTGTTGTTGACAGAGATGAAAAAATGAGTTTCGTAGCGCCACACACACACACACACACACACACACACACACACACACACACACACACACACACACCACCCACTTACATCCAGCATCACAGGTGGACGTGTCCTCCATCGGTCCATTAGTTTTAACAAGAAAACCCAGACAGACGGGGAGACTGCGGGTTATTGCTCCGTCTACCAGAGCCAAATATAGACACACAAATATCCAGCGCAGCTCGGGCAACTGCAGGAACGCACACACACACACACACACACACACACACACACACACACACACAGCTGATAGCAGGAAGGACGGCGGCTTCCTGGAAGCGAGGACCATGATGTCATCGACTTCTCTACTGTATTACAATCATGAAACAGTTAGTTTTTTTAATTGGGCCTGACAATAAAACTTTATTTAAAGTTAAGACAAGACACCTGGACCCCCGGTGGTTGGAGTGGTACAGGCTGTAAGCCACGCCCCCCTCCACGTTAGCGGGCGGGGCTAAAAGCATGTTTTTTTTTCCCACCTCGTGTGTCATTGGAACATCAGGTTTTCCATCGCCGCGCCTAAAACTTTCCCTGCTTTACATCGTTTACCTGTGCAGTGATGTCATCAACAACAACAACAACAACAACAACAACAAGAGGCAAACAGACGCGCAGTACGTGACTCACTCCCGCAGCGGCGTCATCGACGTTTATCAGCGAGCGACGGTTTGTTCTTTCAGCTGCTATATTTAGTTTTGCCAGCCTGCTCCGTGAAAACAGACCAGATGATGAAACTAGGGCAGCCCACGGTGACAGAGCCCCCCCCCCCGCCCCATCACACACACACACACACACACACACACACACACGCACACACACACACACACACACACACACACACACACACACACACACACACACACACACAACCTTGAAGCCACGGTCTCCGGAGCTCCTTCGTGTTAATAATAACAACAGCCCCCGAGAACCTGAGATGTTTTTCGTTTTTTCCCCGACGACGGCGTCCCGATCTGCCGCAGGACGGCGAAGCGAGCGCCCGCGTCGCCGAGCGGCGGATCGATCCGAAGCTCAAGATTCGTCTGAGACAAATCATTAGCATGCGAACGCAGCAGCGACGCAGAAAACCAAGTATGAGATACTGAACCCAGATTAAAAAAAAAAAAAAAAGCAATTTGAAGATATTAAAATCTGACGGTTTTTAAATATTAAACACAACAAATCGCCGCTGCGAATCAAGAGCGACGAACGACTTCCCTCCCACGGAGGTGGACTCGGAGACGGCGAGCGCTCGTGGGCCGCTGTGATGAATAATTAAAAAGGGGGGTTAAAAACGGGCCCCCCCTTTAATGAAACGGGGGGGGTCAGCTTCAATGTGCGTTTCCACGAAGGCACGAATCCGACCGAGCATCAGCACGCCGCCGCCACCAACCAGCGCCAGGTCACGGGTCACAACTGTGAGCAGTGACATCGTGGGTTTGTACCGATCAACACCCCACCCCCACCTCCACCCACCTCCACCCATCTCGTCCTCCGTCCCCCCTGGGCGGCGCCGGGTCGTAATAAATCCCAACGTCTGGGAAGAGATGAAGATGTCGGTCTTATCGCCGCATCCCCTGTTTTTCGGCGGCGCTTTGTTATTAACAAGGCCGCCTACGCCTACGCACCCACCCCCACCCCCACCCCCACCCCCCAACTGAAGACACGGCTTAATCTCAACACCAGGGAAAATAAAAGAAATCCGAGCGTTTGCACGCGCGATGAAGAAATCTCCCCACGCCTCTCGCTCGTTTCCTCGGCGATGGCGTTTTCGCTGCGGACGAGCGGCAGATGCTTCCCTCTCGCTAATTGATGTCGGCGAAGGGAAACTCTGACACCGAGAGCGACGGGAAACACAACACAGCTCTCGCTCCTTCCCACGCCGCGGCGAGAGAGAGAGCGAGGCGCCGGGCCTGCTGCTCAGCCCTCCGCCTGCGCCGCGTCCAAAACCGGCTGCAGGTCGATCCCGAGAGGCCGAGGGGGGATTGATGACCGCGGGGCGGGGGGCAATTTCTCCCGTCATTAACTGATGGTCGGGGCGGGTCATTAGCCGAGCCGATCACGGCCGCGGTTTTGGCGGCGCGGGAACGAGGAACACCTGCTGCAAGGTGGCAGATGGTAGAATAAAGAGGCCAGAAATAGACGTCCACGAGGGGGGGCGGCCTACTTAACAGTTATTTATTCAAGAGTTTGTCAAAAGGGAAAACAAAGTTTGTTTGTCATCAAACAGATGGTAAAATCCACCAGATTAATCCAGATTAACGCACATTTCCACACACGTGTCTAATCCGCTGACGCCACAGAAGGCGCTAAGTGGACTTTCTGGTGGATCGGTGTGAGCAGCTAACTTTCTTAATGATTGTGGAAGTGTAGTGTGTGTGTGTGTGTGTGTGTGTGTGTGTGTGTGTGTGTGTGTGTGTGTGTGTGCGCTCTGGGGGCTTCACGCCCCATTACCCCCCAGCCGCCTGCCACCAGCGCTGCGTTAGACGCGTTTAGCTTCGCCGCGCAGCCTCCGCCCCCCCCCCTCTGCCGCCCTATCTCCTGATCCCATCTCCGCCCGTTGTCCGGGCGCGCAGACGGCGTGCCGGGTGGAGGCGTGCCGGGTGGAGGCGTGCCGGGTGGAGGCGTGCCGGGTGGAAGCGTCCCGGACGCCGTCCGCGTGTGCGGCGGCGCGAAGAAAAGCGAAAACACGGCGCAGGAGGGATTCGGAGCGCTCATTTAAAATGTGAGCCAGCAACAGACTGTGGAATTTGAATGAGATTATAAAAGGGAGAGCCGGGATGAATTTCAATTTGAGAGCCTTACATGTACCCCCCCACACACACACACACACACACACACACACACCCCCCCCCCTCCCAGAGGTGAGATAATTAGTCCCCAACAACGAAGCAGGAGGGAGGAAGTTGGCAGCGCTGTCACCACACAGCGAAGCCCAACGGTTATTATGGCACCGGCTGCTCCTCCCCTCCTATTTATCCCTCCACACACACACACACACGCACGCACGCACGCACACACACGCACACGCACACACACACACACACACGCACGTGGGTGAACAAAGCATCATATCTGAGTGCATCTCAGCAGCAGCTTCACTGCAGCGCTACGCAATGCAACACCTCCTTATCAGACCACAGCCCCCCCCCACCCACACATACATGCACACACACACACACACACACACACATATATGAGCACATACTGTATATATGCAGGGACACACACAGATATATATATATAATGTGTGTGTGTAGGTGACGATGGGGGGGCGTTGCTTGAGCAGCTTCAAAGACAGCAGCAGGTTGAGGGAAGACGCCGAGGGAGGGGGGAGGGGGGGAGAAAAGAGCGAGTGACGAGGGGGGGGGCAAGGAGGGCGAGCAAGAGAGAGAGAGAGAGAGAGAGAGAGAGGGAGAGGGAGAGGGAGGGAGAGAGAGAGAGAGAGAGAGAGGAGGGAGGGGAGGTCGGTCCGACGGCGCTGGTGAGACAGAACTTTCCGCTCTGCGCTTCACACGCAGCCGGGACGGACGACGACACACACGCACACACGCAGACAGACCTACACACAGGTGAGACGCCTCTTCCTCTTCCTCCTCCTCCTTCTTCTTCTGTGGTTTTTTGTTTTCTGATGGGGTGTGAGGTGAAGCTGACGTTCAGGTGTGGAGGCGGATGTGTTGCGCGGGCGAACTTGGTTGCACCGCCGCAGCCCAAGTTGGGGAGCGTGAAGGCACGCGGCACACACGCCGGGTGCGTCGCCGCCGGCAGACATGAGTGTGAGTGTGAGTGTGAGTGTGTGTGTGTGTGTGTGTGTGTGTGTGTGTGTGTGTGTGAGGGGGGGGCTTTGCTGGTGTCCTGAGAGGATGAAACCATCCACTCAAACAGGAGAAACAAAGAGTGCAGATTCTGGAGCCGAGCGGGTCGTTGAGCGTCGCGTGGCGTGCAGGCTGGCGGGGGAATCGTTGTATCGTGTGTGTGTGTGTGTGTGTGTGTGTGTGTGTGTGTGTGTGTGTATGTGTGTGCGTGTCTGAGCAGCATGCATTATTTATCTGCACTGATCTCCAGAAACAGCGATACCTCGGCGGGAGCAGAGGGAGTACCGCGAGTGCGTGTGTGTGTGTGTGTACTGTAATGTATTCACACTGTTAATATTATATGGATTCATATAATAATGTGTGTGTGTGTGTGTGTGCATGGGGGGGGCAAACTGCATCTTTAATACGCTCGGCTCGTGTGTGTAACATGTTGCCACAGTGGGGTTGCAGTGGGGCGGAAACATGATATGCATACGGATACCCTATGGTTTATTTATCTGTCATTACGCCCCCCACACACACACACACACACACACACACACACACACACACAGCAGGAGGCTGTGAATGAGGCTGAGGTGTCGAGATCCCTCTTATCTGTGGGTTTGACTCCTTTTGTGCGAATCTTAATCCACATCTGTGTAACGCAGCGGATGCTGCGGGCTACTGATGCATCACTGTGTGTGTGTGTGTGTGTGTGTGTGTGTGTGTGTGCGCACGAGCAGATTACACGCTCGAGTGTTGTTTACAGCATCTGTTTGTTTGTTTGTGTGTGTGTGTGTGTGTGCCCACTGAAGGCAGCGCCTGATGTGTGGAGAGCAAACAAAGACACCGGCAGCTGTGAGACAGTGTTTTCCTCCAGACACACACACACGCACACACACACACACACACACACACACACACACACACACACACACACACACACACTGTTGATAAGTAAAGAAGCAGTGCACCATAACTCACCCCTGCAGACTCGGGCTGGCGGTTCTGTAAAAGTTTTGTGCGTCGATCTGGACGGACCCGAGCATCAAACGTTACTGAGAAAAACAAACAACAAACAAACAACAGAAACACGTACAGGAAGTTATCGACAGTAAAATCTTTGCTGACGCGGGGATCAATTCACAGCTTTGTGAACCTCACGCACAAAACCCCCTGAAACTCCGAATGTGACTCTTCGCCGTCTTTAAAATAAAATAAATAAAATGATTCTTAAATAAATAAACGTGGCAGAAGAAATCAGAAGTGAGTTTAATTTAATGTAATTGGGAGAAACAGCGCTGGTGTTTGCTCAGCTCCCAGAGGACGTGAGTTTTCCAGGACACGGTCGTGACGTCACCTTCTTCTTCTTCTTCTTTTTAAATGTTGCTCCAGTTTAAAAAGATTTCTGTCAGCGTCTAAAGTAAAAAATAATCTGCCCGGTTTGTTTAGTTTTTTTTCTTCATTTCCGTCTCTCGCTGCCGTGAAGTTTCCAGCGTGTGTCGTTTGGGATCATCGCGGCAGGTGTGGTGGTTCCCACCATCTTTCGGCCGCCGTGCGCTTTGGGGGGGACGACTCGCGTTGCTATGACAACCGGCCGCCGTGAGAAGTACGACGTGAAATTTTATTTAAAGTTAATGTGGTGATACATCTTATTAAAAACGAACAGTTTAAAAAAAAAAAAAAAAAGGGGATTAAATCTTCGGACGATCCTAGAGACACCGGTCGGACGTCCAACAGAACCCGGCTCTGTTACATAAAACCAAATATGGGCCTCCTGGTTCTCCTCCTCGAGTCCTAAAGAACCAAACCGGGCCTCCCTCACGGGACCCTGAAGCAGAACCGATCGAGAGCGAGCGAAGACAAAGTACGACGTGAGATCTGGAGCAGAGAGAGAGAGAGAGAGAGAGGGAGACGCAGCCGGATTATTTTTAAGCTGTAACTTCAAACCTCCAGGTTTTGGAGAATAAGACGCGAGCAAAGGAGGAGGAGGAGGAGGAGGACGGCATCATCTGATTAATCCCTCCGCTGCTGCGCTAATCTACCTCCTGCAACATCCTGAAAATCTCTCAAGACGCCAGGTCGTCGCTCGGAACCGAACCCGAACCCTGAACCTGAACCCGAACCCTGAACCTGAACCCTGAACCCTCTCAATATATATATAATATCTTCAGAAAAGCAAATCCAGAGAGGGCGGACAGTATCGGGTCAGGAAACGGAAAGATGCAGGTTTTTAATCCCAATCCCGCCCCTCACGGGAGCGATGGTCCGGCTATCGGTTTAACCGTTTCCTGGCGAGACACCGGGTCACGGCCGCGTTTTGTTTTTGGTTTTTTCCCTCGGCAGTCGAATTGACAGGACGGAGAGAGCAGAGGAAGAAGAAGAAGATGTTTCCAGGGCGGATTAGAGCCGGTAGGAACAGATCCGCTCTGTCGTCCGCCTCGGTTGACACGCTGGGATTACACCTCCCAATCCCCCTCTCTTTTCTCTTCCTCTTTTCTCTTCCTTTCTTTCCCTCCCTGCCATCCATCCATCCATCCATCCGTCCGTCCAGCCGGCTCCCCAGCCCGGCTACAGCTGAGCAGGCAGCTGACAGCACGGTGACAAGTGTTGGGGGGGGCTAATGAGGGGAAGAGCAGCAGCAGCAGCAGCGTGTAAGTGTGTGTGTGTGTGTGTGTGTGTGTGTGTGTGTGTGTGTGTGTGTCCACTTCCGACTCTCTGTGATATCTGTCCCGAGTGACCGGGTCGCTCCGTCCACACCGTGTACCGCCGGGGGGGGGTCTTATTAGCCCCCCGCCATGCTCCCCCCTCTTTGTTCACCTGTTAAGGGAGGAGGTGGGAGGAGGGGGAGGTGAAGCAGGGGGGGAGGGTGGATCAAAAGGCCGAAAGCAGAAACGCCCCCAGCTACAAGCTCTGATTTTGTTTTTGTTTATCTCATAAAAACACGACGGTGTGAAGGAGCATTAAATATGGATGAAGACAAACTCAGGCTCCGGTTCCTCCCGGCCCAGAGAACCTCACACTCCTGTGGACCTTCTGTCTGCACACACAGCTGATCACATGACACCCCCCCCCGGCGGTATCGATCGGCCGGAGACGTGGACGTGAGCGAGAGTCGTTCTTCCTCTGTGGAACGTTGGAACACGGGGAGAGGAAGTGGTTCTGTGTTGTAATGATCCCTGTGAGGATCAGACCTGGTCAAACGAATTGATTTTATTTTTTTTTTAAAGCCGTCTGTTTGATAGATGTTGGAGTCTGCCTTGGGGGGGGGTTGATTGATACTGATTGATTGATAACGTGCTGAGTGGAGGAACACTTCCTGTATGTCAGTGTTATTTCGCTGATTGTTTATTTGCTGTGATTAATTTAAATATTTGATTTATTAAGATTAGACTTCCTGTTTGGCATTTTATTTCTTGCATTTTTTTTTAAACATTTTTTTTGGTAGGCAGACAGGTATTGGACCAGCATGCACCTGGGTGGATTTATGTTTGTTTTTTTCTTACTTTTTGTAGTGCGTATTTGTCTTCAAAACAAATTTAAAGGCCACCGCTGCACCGTGGGGATGTGCAGGTAAAATAATCCAGCTTCAAAAAGATTTATTTCTCCCCCCAAAAAAAACCATCATTTGTACTCACCAGGTTTATCGAGCGAGGGGGTCAGAATAACACGAGCGCTCTGCAAAGTCCGGGGATGGATCCACTTATCTGCAAGAGGAAAAGAAAAAACAAAAAGTGGGTGAAATGTAAAATTATTACCCAAACTCTTCCTCACGCCGACCCACGGAGCAGATGTGGGCGTAGCGTCGCTTCGACCTGCAGGCGTCTCCCAGGAAACAGCGAAAACAGACGAGATATTTCTCTGCGTTCGACGAGGCCCGTGCGTGGAACTGTAAAGAAACGTGCCGCAGAACAACACAACTTTTTTTTTTTTTTTTTTCCCCTCTCGGCTGCTGTTGCTATCACAACAGCCTCAGCTGAACTGAATAATGACACGGACCAAGGTCAGAAAAACTGAGCGCAAATGGCTGAAATGTATTCTGGGAGGACAAAAAAAAAAAAAAGGGCGGTAGGTGGTCGAGTGAAGGGAGGAACGCTGCAGATGGAGAGCGCGCTGTTTGTTATCTGGTTCCGTGGTCCAGAAAATTGGATCCGGGATGAGACGGTGAGCGTGCGGTTCAAGTGGCGGACCACGTGGGAACTCTATTTTAAACCCTCTCAGAACCTCGGGTCAGAACCTCCGCCGACGCGTCGTCGAATTTAAAGCTGGTCGGATGAAGTCGTCAGCACCCGGGCGGCGACGGATCAGCACCAGCATCGACGAGGAGTCGAGTCCATCCAACCTGATGGATTAAAGTCCAGGGTGTTCCTCCCCTCCAGCTCCTGTGGGGGTGGGGGTGGGTGGAGGAGGAGGACATCCATCTCTGTAGGTGCCGTGTCCACCGGCTCATGTCCCGCTACGTCTGGGTCGGCGGTCGGTTTCATGTCCACGTGGCGTTCAGGGGTTATTCTCAGACAAGATTCCACTCAGGTAGCGGCAGCGCCCCTTTTGTTTTGTTTTGTGTGTGTGTGTGTGTGTGTGTGTGTGAGTGGCCTTCAGCTGCAGCTTCACAATGGACCCTTGTCCACGCTCGCCGACTAAAACACGGGGATGGAGACGCAAGTCCTGGACCCGACCTGGACACGGGCCGGTACTGAAGCTCTCTCCATTTCTTACAGGGAGGGTCAGGAACATCGCAGCTCAAACAAGCATGAGCGCTGTGTGAATGTCTGAAAACAATAAGAGTGGTGTGTGTGTGTGTGTGTGTGTGTGTGTGTGTGTGTGTGTGTGTGTGTGTGTGTGACACAACAGAACAATACTCCTCTGTGTGTGTGGCTCTGATCTAATGAGGGGGAGGGAGGAAGAGAGCGCGAGGTTGTTGAGCAGAGATGGATTTACACTTGGATCACGGCGAGAACAAAAACAGCCGCTCACAGGAGCGCGTTATTTATTTATTTTTAATTATTTTGGCCTCGCAGACGTTTCTCACAATAGAAAGTGACACCGACGCTATTTTTAGAGCAAATCACAGCGACTGAGCACAATTCAAAAATATCTGTACCACTTTCTGACGAGGCACCGTGAGGATGATGAGCTGTAATTAAAGGTTTTATACGTTTACTATTTATTAACTCATATATAATCAATAGATTTGATTATTAGCTATTATAAGAGCGAGTAATAATAATAATAATAATAATAACTGCTGGGTGAGCCAGTGTGGAGAAAATCTATACTCTGGAAAAAAAAAGGGCTGCAGGACATATGGGCGAGAAATCCATTCATGTGGTCCCACAGCCCCCGAACTACAAGTCCCAAGATGCATTTCTGCAAAAACGCCTCAAAACAGCAGCTCAGAGCTAAAATACCGCGGTGTAGAGAAACCGGAGGACATGAACACGTTCTGCGTTCCGGTCGGAGTAGTTTTAAATCTGCCGACACTTCCCGAAGCATCAAAGTCGTCGTGGTTAAAATATTAGTTCCCAGTTTCCTGTTCACATCTCGAGGAAGACGGCGAGCAACGTACGAGGCTCATATTCTCCGCCGCACTTCCTTCTCCGAGATAAGACCCGCCCGGCTCACGAGACACGCCCCCTGCGGCGTTTGGAGGGCGCCGCCGCCGCCGCCGCCGCCGTGCACATAGGCGGCAGGAAATATGAAAAAGTTGAACGTTAGCCGGGACTGAGAGCAGAAAACCCTCAGAGGGCCAACGTGTGTGTTATCACCTGCAGCAGATGGGCCCAGCGCAGGACACACACACACACACACACACACACACAAAAGCATTGTCAAGCATGCAGACTGTGTGTGCACACAGGAAATGAACCTCGTCTCATTCACTGCAGTTATTTGGGCATAAATACACACAAACTTGTCCTACACACACACACACACACACACACACACACACACCTTTACTGTATATCCAAATAAATAACAGTAGCACAACTTCCCACATGGTTTCTCTCTCATCCTCCTCCTCCTCCTCCCTCCCCTCTCCTGCTCACCATCTCAGTGATCAGTTATTGATCCGTCTCCAGGGAGGAGAAATCGGCCTCCGTCTCCTCCATCTATTTTTAGTCGTGTGGACAGACCTCAGGGAGAAACGCCACCTGAGCGACAGATGGATCAGATGCACCGATGTGGCGTAATTTGATGCCGAGGCGATAAAAGAGTCGGATGGTGTGTGTGTGTGTGTGTGTGTGTGTGTGAGGTGTGTGTGTGTGTGTGTGGGGGGGGGGCTGTAAAGTAATGAACCGGCCTGATGTTCAAGGATGAAGGACGTCCACATGCACATGTTGTTTTTTTCAGATTTCTCTACGTTTTCTTTAATATTAAAAAACCAAACGCCGCGGCGGCTTCAGGCGTCGACGAACGTTCAGCCGCGTGATGTCAACGCGTGAAGGTCGAGCTGAAAACAAGGCCGGCTCTGACAGCCGTCGACAGGCCGACCTTTTGGAGACGAAAGAGGTTCGGCTGACAGGCGTGAAAAAACACGCGATCAGCCGCCGGACGTCAAACGACGCTGTGATCACGACCGCGGAGATTTCGCAGATACCGGAGATCAGACGACAGCGTCTGACGGCTGGAATAATTACCCTGAGGGGGGAGGGAGGGACCCGGTGGGATTAACGCTTTCAGAACTTTACGGCCGATCCTTTGGAGCATATAAATTGGGATTATGAGTGACGACCTACGCTGCAGCCCGCCAGCAGGGGGGGGCGAACCGGACGTGAGTTGCGTTTCGACTGTAGCTGTGATTAGTCGCATGTTTGGAAAACGCTTCACGGCTCCGACCGTCACCCTTCTCCCTGCTCGACTCCCGCGGGTGCTCGTTACGCTGGGAGAGGCTTCGTTTGATCCAACCCGAGCGTCGCACTCTCACTCTCTCTCTCTCATTACACCGACATGCTGTAGTTTTTTTTTATTATTTTTTGTTTAATTTTCTTCTCTGCTTCAGGAAGTTAACGACGCTCTCCAGCTCCTGCAGGATGGATTTCTCCCTCCGCTGCAGCGGTGGGGAGGCGGGTGGAGCAGTCGGAGAAAAACCCCCATCAGTTCCGCCTCGAGTACAATTAACCGTCACAATTAGCTCCCGTTTAAAGAGGTCGATTTAGTATAAACAGACGAGGAGCACTCGGTCTCAACTGTAAATAACGGATTCATTACAGCAGCGTGAGTCTCACTCCCGCTCACGGAAAAGGAAAAAAAAACTCGGCTGTGCGTCGTGCTGCTTTCGCCGGCGCGTCACAACCCTTCACACGATCAATCCGGTTTTATCTGATCAATAAAGGCGCCTGCTGCTGATGGAGGCGTCCCACCTTTCGCTCGGCTGCGCGCTGACACTCGTGCCCTTCTGCTCTGACAGCTCCACCTGTGTGCGCCCGTCCCCCACTATGAAAAGACAACCTCCACGCGCACACACACACACACACACACACACACAATGATCTGCTGGAGCGACTGTGTTTCCATGTGTGAGGTGAAGCTTCGTCTGCTCAGATGTTTTTCTGGCAGCGACGCGTGACGATACGTCTTGTCCCTCGACGACTGAAGTGCGTCCACAGCATCAGCTGCTGAAAAGTGTCGCTCGCTTTTCTGCGACCAGATAAAACCGAAATCGATCGACGTGAACATTTAGTATGTTCTGTTTTTTTGTTTTTTTACACTTTCATCATCTCTGCCCCCGTTTCTTTACTGTCCAACATGGATCAGATGAGCTCAGTACATTTTATACTGACTCTGATCCTCCTCCCCCCTTCCTCCTCCTCCTCCTCCTCCTCCTCCTGCTGCTGTCAGCGGATGTGAGGAGAATCCTGCTGAGCCTGGATACCAGTGAAGCTGCCGGGCCTGGTACCAGCTCTGACCCGGCAGGAAAAACAGTCAGCAAGCGTTTTTTTTTTTGTACCGGTCTGCAGTGTCTAAATGCCCCCCCCCAACACACACACACACACACACACACACACACACACACACACACACACTGCTGGCCCCCCCACCACATCACAACATCCACAGGAGGCCACCTGCACTGCCTCCCCCCCCAGACTCCACACACCTAGAAAATAACAACACCTACACCAGGATGCTGTGTCTCACACACACACACACACACACACACACACACACACACACACACACACACACACACACACACACACACTCCAGACGTGAGTACCACACTCTTCCTCACAAACAGACCCCCAGTCAGTCCAGATTGGCAGTCACACCTCCTCCACTGCAGCGCTCAACACCAGAGCCCCCACCACACACGTGCACACACACACACACACACACACACACACAGACACGCAAAGACACACACACACCCTCTGATGAGAATTTATATCAGGGGGAAATGAAACTTGCGGAGCAGCAAACAACAATCTGCAGCTCAACGACATCGAAACTGTCGCACACCTGTCGCACACCTGACACACACCTGACGTACACCTGACGTACACCTGACACACCTGACACACACCTGACACACACCTGTCACACACCTGACACACACCTGACACACACCTGTCACACACCTGACGTACACCTGACACACACCTGACACACACCTGTCACACACACCTGTCACACACCAGTGAGGTGGAGCAGGTCTCACCGTCGCCACACACCTCCGCCCGGGTAAAAACAGGTGGTGAGCGTTTAAAGCGCTGCAGGTACAGGACGTAACGAAGCCCATTCCTCTGGTTTTACTTCCTGCAGGTACGATGCTGCTCCCAGCGAGCGTGCTGATTGGCCTGCTGTGCCTGAGCAGCGCGGGGGGCGCGGGGGCCTTCACCCGCCTGCTGGACGACGCGGAGCTGCGCTCGGCGTTCTCCGTCGCGCGCACCGACAGCATGGAGGGCGGCCCGAAGATGACGGTGACCTTCGACGCCGTCTACGTCAACATCGGCGGCGACTTCGACCCCAAGGCCGGCGTGTTCCGCTGCCGCGTGCCCGGGGCGTACTACTTCTCCTTCACGGTGGGGAAGTTCCGCACAAGGACCTGTCCGTGATGCTGATGAAGAACAGGAACGAGGTGCAGGCCATCGTGTACGAGGAGAACGCCGGAGAAGAGAGGAAGGTAGGCGGGGCCGTCGGCCAATCAGAGCATTTGTGGGTGGGGGGTGATTACGCTCCAGATTCCCCAGGACGGAGGCAGACGATTGGACGTGAAGATAACCCTGCCGCTTGGCTCCGCAGGTGCAGAGTCAGAGCGTCATGCTGCAGCTGGAGTTCGGCGACACCGTCTGGCTCCGTCTCCACGGCGACCCCCGCTACGCGCTCTACAGCAACACCGGCCACTACACCACCTTCAACGGCTACCTCGTCTACCCCGACACCTACGACTTCCAGACGCACCGACACCAGCACTGGCCCTCCCAGCAGCCCCGGCGGGACGACGGCGACCAGGCCGCCGACCTCCTCAGGTCTGAAACGGGAGGAGCGGCGGAGGAGAAGGAGCTGCAGCACGGAGCGGAAGAGGAGGTGGCAGAGGAGGAGGAGGAGGAGGGGGGAGACGACGAAGAGGACGACCAGAGATCCGCCTTCTCGGTGGGGCGCACCCAGAGCATCGTGGGCGTGGACCAGGCGGGCCTGCCGCAGCACCAGCCCGTCGGCTTCGACGCGGCGTTCGTCAACATCGGCGAGGACTTCAACGTGACGGAGGGCGTGTTCACGTGCCGCGTCCCCGGCGTCTACTACTTCTCCTTCAACGTGGGCAAGCTGCCGCAGAAGACGCTGTCCGTCAAGCTGATGAAGAACCGGCTGGAGGTGCAGGCCATGATCTACGACGACAGCCAGGGCGAGAAGGCGCTGCAGAGCCAGAGCCTGATGCTGGCGCTCAAACCCGGCGACACCGTCTGGCTCTACTCGCACCAGAGAGACGGCTTCGGGGCCTACAGCAACCACGCCAAGTACATCACCTTCACCGGCTTCCTGGTTTACCCGGACTTCCCCGCCGCCGGCCAATCACACGCAGACAGGAAACCCTAGCTGCGGCGCGCGGGCTCGGGGCCGAGGGAGGAATTCACGCGGGTTGGTCCGCGCTCGACGCTTCCTCCCGGGGTGAATTCCTTTCGCTGAGTCACGGGAACCTTGGGACCGAGCGCCGGGCTCAACCGCGACGCTCCTCCACCTCCAGGACGCCACTTCATCCGACGGCGGCTCGAGCGCTGATCGGATATTTCGCTCTGTGATGAAAACTCGGCGGCGACCTGCTCAACTCCGTGTCAGCACGAGACGACGCTCAGATTAAATTATGTATAGCGGGAAATTAAAACTATTTAAACAACAGATTAATCTTAGAGAATTTGTTTGCATAACGTCTATTAAATATTTAGAGGTAACGGCTCCCGGTAACTGCCGCTGCATTTCTCACCATTTTCTTAAGATTTACTCACTGGGAGATCACAGATCAAAGTATTGGTTTGTGATCATGATGATTGATCATCTGATTTGCGGGTTCACGTGTGTCTCCTGGTAGGAGAACCCACTTCTAACTAAGTTCTGCTGATTAAAGTGAAATAAAACCTGATTGTCAGTGATGATTACTGTTCGGTGGATGTTTAACTGACACAATGTTGAGGAGACCGTCACAGAGTTTTCATTTTAAAGTGAAATATCCCTTTAAAGAGCATTCGTCATTCCTGTCAAAGACTTTACTGTTTCTGCTTGTATGTAAAAAAAAAAAAAAAAAAAAAGTGAGGTTATTTTGTTAACGTTTGAAAACGACTTTTCTTTTCTTCGTCCCGATCCGGACACTCAGCGTGGACGCCGGGACGAGACCGGGCTCGGTTCCGTCCGACCGCTGACCGCACGCCGCCTCCGAGCCGGCGGGGGATCCGGACCGTAATTTGATTTTCTAATTCTAGCGGGCGTCTAATTCATTTCTTCAGACGGCGAGCGCTGCGAGGAAAATTGAATTGCCTCTCCCAGGCCCAGTGTAACATGCATGTCTGTTTAATTTCACACCGCCGGGAGAGAGATGATACGGTTCAAATTGTGATGAACCTTGACTTTATCAAATCATTTTCTCTGCTGGAGAGGCTCCATGTGAGGCCATACTTCACCCTGATTGAACATTTACTTTATTATTATTATTTTTTTTTTATTAGGCCTACCTGGATCCACATTAACAAGACGTGTTTCACTTAAAAACACTGATTACTGCACGTGGGCCAGTTTAGCTCCTGACAAACATTTTAATTGGTTTGCTCACCGATCTCATCTCCTTAACAAAAAAAAACCCCCAAAAACCTAGAAATCACTCGGAGCAGACGAGTTCCCAGATCTGGACATTTTACAAACAAAACTTCAAGGTTTCTATTGTTTCAGCATTGAAGCGGCTCCCATGGGAACAGCGAGGACCGGTGCACTTTAGCAAACCCCGACGCTGAAATGAGGTTTCACTCCGTGCATTTACTCTAAAACACCGAGACCTAAACGGCTTCTGAGAGACGTCTGAAAACGCTGGTACATCTAAAGCGGAGAAACGACCTTCTCGTATCTCCTCCCCGCTGCTTCGGCGCTCTCTCATATACTTAACAAGCTCCAGCGATCGGCCGACGCTTCAGGAGGCAGACTGATCGAGGGGAAAAAAAGCTGCCTGTGGGCCGCCGGTGCAGCGGCTTCATTGAATAATCTGCAACGTCGGCTGAAAACGTAAAAGAAAAACTAAACAATAATCGTCCTCTTCCCGCTGATTTCACTGAGGCTGCACGTTTTATACAATTTGTGTATTATGTTAATGCGTTTCCCTCCTTCTTGGCTCCCCGTGATTCTATTTTAATGTGAACAGGGTGTCGCTTCAAAAGAGCAGCTCAGCCAACCTCCTCTGCAGGGAACATAAAAATCCAATCCAGTCAACAGAAACATGACCAGAGCGGTGGAATGTCAGGAAAGTCTTTAGCGTAGAGGAAACGGACTCGCACCTTCTGTGGATAACAGACAGCGAGTCTCGGGCTTCACGCTGTCATCGGGCCTCCCGACACCGCCGCCTTACTCATCGACAATTTCCCGTCCTTCACGGCTGCGGCGGTCACGCAATTTCAACAATAACATTTTTCCACGGCGACAAATTATATCGTGTTGGTCATTTCAGATAATAACGCGTCCTGTCTGAACCTCGCTGGCTTCTCTATGTGAAGTGGACCTCACTTGTGATTTCAAAACAGACCGGATCCACTTCACGATCGGTCTGACGGTGAAAAAAATCCTGCACAGAACCCGTGGCGTGTGTGTGTGTGTGTGTGTGAAGCAAACCGAGCATACGATACACACTCAAATGCACTTGTGTGATGCATGCATGTAACTGATGATACAATAAGTACAAAAAAAAGATGCTTTCAGGATTGCCGAACAGCTTCACAGGCCATGTGGATGCCTGTTAACTGTGTATTTTTATTGATAAGTGGATTATCTGTGCAGTAACTGACAATATGTTGGATGTTTCTCTCGTCCGTGCTTATTTCTTTCCGATAATCCTGACGAAAGATCGATCAATGTGTATTAAAAGCTATGTCCAGCAGACGTGGGTCAAAATGTGATCGAAAACACTTAGAGCTCAAATCCAACGCTGATGGATAAAATAAAAGAAAAGAGAGAAAATATTGAAAAACATCTTGACCCATGTCTTGTGTTTTTTTAGAGTAGTCTGACTCTCTAAAATGTTTTGAGTATTTCTTACATGTAAAATGAATGCTTCAATGATGAAATGTTTGACCAAATAAAACCAAAAGAAACAGAAAACGCTGTCACTGAGTCCATGCTGTGAACTGCGTCAGAAGTAACGAAAGCAGCAGAGGAACCTGCAGAGGAACAAACAGCTGCACGGCTTCAGTCTGTTTTAGTCTGTGCTGCAGCGCCCTCTGCTGGGCGACGACAGAAATCTGCTGCAATCAATGAAATTCTGATTATATGCGCAATCAATCAGTGATGTATAATAATTTATAGATCTCAAATAAGTTAATTAAGCATAAAAAAAACAAACAACATGTGAATGAGGAAGAGCTTCAACAGGTACACAACGGAGCTAAAAGTCTTGTGGACACCCCTGGCTGTTTATTCTGGTTTGGTTTGGGCGTGAAAATACCAAGATATATAAAAAAATAAAATCTAAAACCTTAAACTTAACTCACCAATTTAAAAAAGATAAATAAATACTAATCCCATGACTTCATTGTTACTAAGCACCCGTGCTGCAGGTGTGTTGCACCACAGCACTAGCATCTCTAGACCAAACGACAACGACAACGACAACGACACCCCCACACACACACACACACACACACACACACTTTATATTCTCAGCAAAGTGTCCAGGTGTCCACTGACAAAGACCCCCAACACACAACAAAAGGCACTATAGAATAAAGTCCATCAAAAGAGCCAGAAAACAATACAACCGTTAGCCCAGGCTAGTACAGCTAGCAACTAGCCAACTAGCAATAGCAACATTCGCCCAACAACTTCATCAGAAATTTAGCGTGTTAGCTAACGTTTCCGTTAATACTTTGATTGGTCACTGCTGGAAAAAAAGACACGTAACATAAAATACTCATGGAGTTGTTACTTACGACAGTTCAGGGTCAGGTTGGAGGCCTTTAGTCACTCGGAGTGTGCGCGTAAATGCGCCATCTTGGAAAATCCAGATTAATGTTGACTCTGGTCTCTTTCATCATGGGAAGGAGAAGGTCGCCTTCACATGGACGCGTCATACTGGGCGCTGTCACTTGACTTCTCAGACTTGGCTCGGGCACATTCACGGTAACAAAAATGGACTTAATTTCCCTGACAGCCGCCATTTTTTTGCGAAGTGTCAGTTTGATGCCTTGAGCTTCCTGATTCAGCCGCGGCCATCTTTTTTTTTTTTTTTTTTTTTTTTAAACCGGACAATACCATATTTAGGACGACAGGCGGGCGGGGCTGGAGCAGAGCGAGGGGGCGGAGCTTACGGCTGAGAACGAAACGTGATCGAAATGACTGGCGGGTCGCGGAACTACCTGTCAATCATAGCGTAACCACGCCCCCGATACGTCCCCTGCTTTATCGTCGTTCAATTAACATGGAAAATGAAAAAGTAATGTATAAATATACACTATTGTGGTTACCCATCATCTGCCTCACCAAATAAAGACCACAGATCCATGGAAATCATTTAAACATTGTTTTATTACTACTTTTATTTACATAAATATTTCAGGTGGGTTTGCTTGAGTCCCAAAACGACACAACGAATATGGTGATAACGGTGTGTGTGTGTGTGTGTGTGTGGGCTAAACTGAGGGACCATCACTTCTTCTCAGGGGCCTGGTCTCCAGCCTCAAGTTTGGGCGCAGCCTCTTTGGGCTCTCGGTAGGCGGGGAAAACCTCCCAGGGCGTGTTCAGGTCGAACTTCCTGAACTCCTGCGCCAGCTCCACGGGCTCGGCCACCACGCGCTTCAGCTCGTCATCGTAACGCACCTGCAGAGCGGACGCAACCATTTTTATTTCATGTAAAGCAACATCAGTGTTTTTGTAGGGCTGATGAATTTCAAGGACAGAAAACTTTCTCTACTGTCCCGGCAACACTACGACACGCAACAAACGATTTACACGTCAACGGAGCCGGCAGAACTCACCTCCACGTATCCCGACAGAGGGAAGTCCTTTCTGAAGGGGTGGCCCTCGAAGCCGTAGTCTGTCAGGATGCGCCTCAGGTCTGGGTGGTTGGAAAAGAAGACGCCGTACATGTCCCAGACCTGTAGAGGTAAACACATGAACGACACATCTCATCATTTTGATGCTCGCCCCAGCAAAGCCCAGAACCTCCGACCACAAATATCAAACGTTCCAGTAAAAATCCAGGTCTGACCTTACTCTAATTTTTTCGTACGCGTGTCGTAGCCGCAGGTTGTGACTCACCTCCCGCTCGTACCAGTTGGCCGCCATGTGGACGGGCACCGCTGAGTCCACCGGCGTCAACTCGTCCGTGTACGTCTTGACGCGGATGCGAGAGTTGAAGCGCAGCGACAGCAGGTTGTACACGATCTGAGAACCAGCGGGCGAACACACACACACACACCAAATGGTGTGAATGTTAGACATCCAGGACGACCCACACATACACAAACATTTAAATTCAATCCATAAGACGTTTACTTTTAAAACTAAGTAACTTAGTATATTTTCTAAGAACTGTATGTAGGCAGAATTTTAGTTTGTTAGTTTTAGCGACCCGGCAGTAAAGTTAGAGGCTACCACAGTTTGTGTGTGTGTGTGTGTGTGTGTGTGAGCGACACAGCTACCTCAAAGCGGTTCTCTCGTGTCGGGATGTCCACAGCAGTCAGGTCGATCATGTTTCTGAACTGGGAGTTGGTGTGGTCCCTCAGGAAGGTCAGCACCGGGACCACGCCGTCAGGATGGATCATCACCTCCAGCTCATTAAAACAGGTCACCTGCACACACACACACACACACACACACACACACACACACACATTTACAAGACACCTGCAGGGGGTCTGAAATCTAAATGTAATTAGGGTTGGGCTCAGTGTGTTGTTTCTTCTCCTGCAGCACAAAACTGCACTTTGATGCTTTTTTTTGTTTTCAAACTGTGGTGTGGTGTCGTAGGCGAGGCTGAGCTCAGGACCAGGCACGTGAACTGACCTGGACCTGCTGGATATATTTGGGCATCATCTCAGCCACATACTCCCCAAACGCTGCCAGCTGGTTGTGAGTGACGGCATCTTTGGGCCTGACGGTGGCTGCGTGAGGAGAAAAGAGGTTTTAAATGGTTAAACAATGCAGCGACCGTTCTCTATTCGGTTTTCTGTGAGATCTATTTAATGAAAATCAAACAGGTGAATTGATTAACCCTTGCTTCAGCTCTGTAAAGACAAATTCACCTGCCATAGTGGACCCAGGACAATGAGAAGGTCCACAGACCCTGTTTTCAGACCTCATTCCTCACCCCTGTCAGTTACTCCTAACAAATTCCCAGTAAATTAGCTCTCAAGCTTTTGGGGGCCCACGCAGCCGCGGGGCCTCGGGGCACCTGCCCACTCTAGTCTGTTAGCGGCCCTGTCTGACCGCCCTCAGCGGCATCAGCGACGGTGTGAACTCACGGCTGGTCTCGGTGGTGGAGCTCTGCAGTCTGCTCTGCTGCTGGACGACACACGAACTCCTCGCAACTGTGAAGAGGAAGGAGTCAGAGGAGACACACTAATAATATGAATAATAATGAATGTGCTGAGCTGCAGGAGTAACACGAGCGACAAGGTGAACATCAAACACTTCACCTGCACATGAGGGAACAAAGTCAGAACCTGAAGGTGAATCCTGCAGGAGGAGCTGCACGAGGAAGTTTTGATCGACAAGCTCTGTCGGATATGATCATCTGTGCTACATTAATTTGCACCTGTGATGACGTGCAGGGCGACGCTCCCCCCTGTTTATGTCACGTTACGCTATTTTTAGCCCAAAATAAATAAAACTAAATGAATAAACCAAACGTTTATTTCTTCATCCACTTGAATCGCTTCTGCACGTCTGTTTCCTGATGCGTTCATGAACGAATCTGCTGCGAAAACACGACATACACCGCGGGCTAACGCTAGCATTAGCTAACGTTAGCTCGAAGGTCAAAGCCGACACGTTTTAACGGCTGATAACTGAACCGGTGTCGTGACAGTAGACGGGGCCCAGAAACGGGTCGCAGCGGCACAGCGGTCCGCAGAAACACGAGTCCGCGTTCGGTCGACTTACTGTTAAAGCTCCTTCCAAGTCCTCCGCGGACAAACCGCACCAGCGACGCCGCCATGTTTGTCTCTCTGCGGTCGCTGGTCTCCGGGCGTAGAGGCGCCTGTCAGCGCGCTGTCGCCCCCTGACGGCCGGAGGACACACGGAGAAATACAACTCGCTCCTCCAAGCTTTAATTATGACTGATTCGATTATACAACTTTCCATTTTTAAATTTGGAAAAAAAAAACGGTGTTAAGTTTTGAACAAGCTGGAGATGTGAATGGAAATGTTTTGGTGTAGTTTATTCAGGCACATCCAGTACAAACATGCAGAAAATAAAGAAGCATGCTCACCAGCAGACTGTTTTCATCTCACAAATATTTTATTTAACTTAATTTTTAAACTTTTGAGGCACCAGAGGAAAAAAAAGACATGATAAATTCAAATAAAAGGCTTCCCAGCTTACAGTACATGCACTGAAATGTCCTCGACTTGTTGTGGCGTTGCAGTCCATATGTGACAAGCACACAACCATGTGATGAAGTGCTTTGGCGTGAAATTCAGATACTAACAGAATGGCAGTGTTGTCCTTTCTTTTTTGGCTGAAACAGGAATGTTAAATTCAATAAATGACATTAAATGAATATATATTGGGGAATTAAATTCATATGCTGTAGTTCCAGGATCGACACTCACGCTGAAGTTACTTGTAGAGATTGTCATTTCTGCTCACTGCTTCCTCGTGAATTAGCCACTAATAACTGCAATTTGCCAGTAAAATTCATGAATTGTTTGGGTTTTTTTTTAAAAAAGAACACATGGTGGGTCAGTATATTTCAGTGTGTGTACGTGACAACATGGAGGACCAGTCGATACGACGGCGGCTGCGCTTCATGTAAACGTTGCTCAGAGTCCAGTCCTCCAGCTGCTGGGAGCAGCGTTTTCTCTCAGCTCGACTGTCCGCACACCTGCTCGTAGTATTTCCTCAGCATCTCCCGCTGAGCGCCCCGCACCAGAATGTGGGGTCGGACAGATGACAGCTTCTGACAGGCCTCCTCCGGAGTACAGCAGTGTAGCTGTGTCGGCAGAAAAACACGGAGTCAAAATCAAAATACCTGCTACTGAACCACTGACTAATGTGAAACCACGACTCTGAGGTTAAACTTTCTGCCAGGTTGGAGCTGTGTTAAATTACAGGCCAAAGAGAGAAAGAAGAGTGATCGTCCCCGAGTCAGCAGAGTCTCATTAGCGCCTTTCTTTGATAAAAACCATCAGATGTGGACATTTTCATGCGCTGTTTGTTCAGCGGTTCAGTTTAAATGCTGCAGGGAAGAATTGTATAAACAGGAACAGCCGCAGTGAGCTCACACCCCCCCCGACACGCTATCAAGGTAAACAACATGACAGAATAACCTCCACAGTCAGTGTGTACCGACCCGGATGAGGTAGGCGGCAGCCAGCGTGGCGCTGCGGGAGCGTCCGGCCTTACAGTGGACGTACACGCTGTTCCCCTGCTCTCGGAGCTGCAGGGCGAACTCCACGCCGCGGTGCATGTTCTCCAGGCTGGGGACGCCGGTCAGGTCGACGGTGCTCAGCCTCAGCTGCTCCACCCCCGCGGCCCGCCACTCCTGCAACACACATCAAACGGTCACGTATGACGAATGCCACCACGCTCGCTGCCCTTTTTCACTCTGTTAGAAATCGGTCTGCGGCGCTCACCTGCCTGGTTCACAGATCTCAGCAGAATTTTGTGGAGAACCTGTGTAACTCATGGTGACATCAGAGCCTTAGAGACTCACTATTGTCTATGACGCACACAAGACGTTTTCCCATATCTGAAACTGAAGTGGACTCACCTCTGCTGAGTTGCAGAAATATTTGGTCTCGTACTGCTCGTTCATGGTGATAACCCCTCGAATGTTTTCAGTTTCTACCAGCTGTAACACAACAACAAACATACTATTAGAAAATGAAATCTCATGATTACAGGGATTAGAGTGGGCGATCCTCTTATGTTGCTGAAAAGGTTCAGACATCCTATTTTGTAAGAAAAAAAAATTAATCCATTTGTGAAGACAGAAAGAAGTGATTTCACTCACACTCTCTCACACACACAGCGGTTTTTCTATATTCAGCTCTACATACATTATATTCAGACTATTTAAATCTGGACTGGATTAACACGGACACTGTAAAGACTTTTATTTAAAACTATGTTTCAGATTAATGTCACGTCTAGATGAAAAACATTGGAACATGTTTGTTATCATTAACATATATATATACAGGTTCAGACGCCCCTGCTAGCTAGCCACACACGCCGTGGCTGTTCGCCCTCAGCTGTGAACGCCGGAGAGCGGCGGCCCGACCTGTTTCGTCATGGATCTGAACGGCAGAGCCCCCAGGACCACCGTCTCGTCCACCCGGTCAAACCAGCGCCGCGACGACACCTTCTCCATCACGACATTGTAGGCTAACGTCGGGTAGAAGAGCAGCCGTGCTAACGCTCCGGACATGGCTGCGCTAGGTTGTAAAAAAAAAAAAAAAAAAGGAAAATGAAAAAAGAAAATAATAAATAAATAAATCTATGTACAAACTCAAATTTCCATCACCGCTACGCGCTGTTGTTACGTGTAGCGTGCCTGACCTACAGTGTGACTGCTGTCAGCCTGGTGTCGTGTGGTCCTCCATACATATATGTCCCGGTTCCTTTTCCGGTAATCAACAGGACTTCCGGCGAGGCTCCTTCAAAATAAATTCCGCGATCTCCGTGAAATGAAATGAACACAGACTGAGAATTTAGCTCTTTGACGTGATTTGAGATGTTTTTTGTGGGAGGCTGGTGTTGATAGTGTAAAAACTTTCTATCAAAATGAAAAACATAACTACATTTATAATGTTAATATGAACGGAAGACCGTATTACTATGTTTATCAGGTTCTATGTGTTATTCCGATGGGAACTGTCTTTAACTAAATAATACTCAAAGATCCGGAGCGTACATTGTGAAAAGAAGGCAGACAGACTAATGATTACGCCAACGATTACTCAGCACTGATTACATTACAGAAGCTGACTATGATAACAGTTCATGTGGTTTAATTTGTTGTCACTTTTCCTGCTGACTTACTGTAGTTTGAAGCTGGAGATTATAATTGCTTAAAATTAAAAAAAAATTTCAGTTGATGCTAAAAACGTTGACCCCTGTAGTTTGTAAACCTGCATTGAACCAGCTGATTTGATCCGACTTGAGAAATGAACCACTCTGCTTCAGCTCACACACACGGCTGATCGCAGTCCAGCAGGTAAATCATCCATCAGGGCAATCAGCTGACAGACCTTTATCTGCATTTAAGACCTAAACACAAGAGATAAACACTAGAGAGACACATTTTTCTACGCTGATACGTCACTACAAACAACATTCTCATCTGATTAACTTCAGATACGTGATGTTTGAACGAGGATGAACTAGTCAAAACGCTGAAGAACACAGTGTGTGTGTGTGTGTGTGTGTAATCTTCAGGTAACACTGTGTTGGATCATCCTTTGTCAAGAAAAATCCATATCTTTGTTTGGTAACACCAGAAATTTAGAAAGTAGAAAACTGAATAATTGACATACAGTGCGGGTCTGTGCTCCTCACAGAAAAATGTGTTTAATATATTTTGACAAGCTTTTCCAGATCGGCCATGATAGCTTACTGAATCCATGTGATTGAACTACATTCAAAAGTACAGGACATGAACTCACGGTCTCAACGGCCTGTTTAAACAAACAGTCTCTATGACGAGAACAGCGGATACTGAAATATATACACAAATACATACATGTATAAAAAACAGATTTGGAAGGAACAGTGTGAGTGTGTGTGTAAAATTACACAAAGCTCTGCAATATAGCTTCTTTTCTTTCTTTTTTTTTTTAAAAAAGTGCAAAGTATTCATAATACATTTGGCCTGTAACCCCAGATTGCATAACATCAGAAAGTAAAACTTTCTTTTGTTCCTTTTTTGTTCATATTTGTTAAAAAAAAACAAAAAACAAAAAGAAAAATGTGCAGTACAAGATGCAGGTGTCAGCCAGCGTAGTGTTAGTTTACTTTACGATACAAACTTTTTTTTTTCCTCTCTTACACACTGTGTCGCAAAGACTCAGAAACTGAATCCTCTTCCTTCGTCACCGACCAACACTAAATATATTATTACCTTCATTTACATATAAAAGCAGATAGCGGTGAGAGGTGGCGATCAGAACTTCATTGGAGGGACTGAGGGGTCAAACGTTGGCGCTGGTGGAGTTCATGACGTCGAGCTGGATCTTGGCGTCAGAGGCCTTGGACAGGTCTCGCTGTGGAAACAGAAGAAGAAGAAGAAGAAGCAGCTGTTCAGGTCTATTCCTCTTGAACGCGGCACAGAATCAAACAAAGCGCCGATCTGTGACGACAACCACACACACACACACACAACTGTTAGTGAGAATTAGTGAGATGACACAGTGGCAGGAGGTGATGATGAGGTTTGGTTTGAACTCCATTAAGCATCATCGGGGTTTTCTTTTTTAGCGTCAAGCTAATCACACTGTCATGTGACGTATACGCACGTCCGACACGTACCAGGATGTGGCCTGAAACTTCTGTCAGCTCTTAATTAAACCCGCAAACAAAACCAAAACCAAAACCCTACGGCCTGCGTGAGGAAAGTGGAATTGACTGAGCAAACACTCGGCTGGTTCTGATGCTGTTATTGTGTCATGTAAAAAAAAAAAAAAAAAAAAAAAAAAAAAAGTTTTTGCAGCAAAGACAGCAAACAAAAACTATCTCAAGAAAACACTTGTAAGGGAATGGGTCTGCTGTGTGTGTGTGTGTGTGTGTGTGTGTGGACATGGGCCTGGGCCCAGTCTGAACCAGTGTCCCAGTCCAAGTCTGGTTCTGGAGGCGGGGGGGTTGGTAAAGTCTGATCTTGATTAGAGACATGCACTGAAGCTAAGAGAGATTAGCAACGCGGGGTTTGAGAAGTCCAAACACACCTGGACTGAACAGGTTCAGTGTTGACCAAGTCCCTCTAAAACATAAATTTACATCATTAGCATTAGAGATCAGCGGCGTAATTAACGTTCGACGGCACAGAAGTGAAGAGGAGGAGAAAAAAAAAAAAGAAGAAGTGAGAGACAAAAGTGTCAATTACCACAAACTCTGAATACGTGCTGGCAACAGAGGCTATGCTGAAGTTACGCTGTGGACCAGCGGGGGGCAGCAACGCACCACTCAGAGGAGTCCCCTTCAGCTGGCCCTCGTTCTCCTTGTTGCAGCCCTGCGGTCGTGGGTGGGGGTTTACCGCCCCCTGGCGTCCGCGTGGCCGAACCCTGCGGCGGGACAGCGGCGGGACACGGTTACTGGTTCTCACGCAGACGAGGACGAAAAGATGCGCGTTTTTACGCCTTTAAATCGCTCAGATGGAACCAACCTTGTTTGCCGAGAGAGGCGGGCGGGGCACGGGCGAGCGACAGACCGTCCCGCCGTAGACGGAGCGCATGGTGCTGTTGGAGGTGGCGCTAGAAATGCTGGCAGTCGCGTTAAACTGCGGAGGGAGACGGAGCGAGCGGGTTAGTCCCGACAGACGCAGGGGAAGTCCCCGTTCAGAGCGCGAGACACCAATCCGGGTTCACCACCTTTCGCGTTTTGTTGGGCGGCGTGGAGCCGAGGAATCGGTTGCGTTTGGTCGGGGTCCTCACCGCCGTCCCGTACAGCATGTCCTCCTCCGTCTGTTTGCTCTTCTTCAGTTGCTGCGCGGGGTGGGGAGGGGGAGAGGACAGGGTGAGGGACGCCTCCTCGGCGGACGCGCGGGCGTGACGAGGCGACACGGTTTACCCGCTCCAGTTTCTCCCGCTCCTTCTCGACTCGGTGCAGCTCCCACTGCTCCTCCACGTACTGCAGGAACTTCTGCCCGCTCACCAGAAACTCCCGACCCTGCTCGCTTTCCCACGCGTCGATCTGGGCCTTCAATTTCTTCTCCAGCTACAAGAAAAAAGAGAGAGACACATGCACGATGTCACATGTCAAGACAAAAATAACAGACAATAATAATAATAATAATAATAATAATAATAATAATAATAATAATATTAAGAGGCGGCCTCGACGTCGTACCTTGGGCAGACTCTTATGCAGCTCAGACCTCTGCTTCTCCTCTCGGAGCAGATTCCCTCCTCTGTTGGTGAACCTCGTCGGATCTGTGGCTTTTTTCTGACGAAGAGGAAGACGAGGAGTTTGAGTGAGTGTGTGTGTGTGTGTGTGTGTGTGTGTGTGTGTGTGTGTGTGCATGTGTAAATTCATCCCCCACTCGTCTGTCTTAACGTGACGTCCTCGTTTCTCACCTCCAGCTCCTGGAAGAGCCTCCAGCTCTCCTCCCACTGCTGAACGCCGTCGAACAGCTCTTTGTGCTCCTCGTAGTGCAGCTTCAGGCGCTGGATCTCGGCGTCGTGCCGACTCAGCAGCTCCTCGGTGAAATCCTCTGAAAGAGTCGGTAACGGCGTCAGCGCCATCGCTCCCGCGAACCCCACAGTCGCTCAGTTTGAGAGCGACGCGTGAAAACCCACCGCTAAAATACGGCGCGAAAGCCTGCCGCTGCTCGGCGCCGAGGAAGCACTTTTCCCAGAGCACGGCGATCTCGGAGCGAATGGCGTCCGTCACGTTGCGGATGTTCAGCAGCTTCAGCTCCTCCAGTCGCTGGACTTCTGCTCGTAACTGAAAAAGATAATTCCGTGTGAACGGAGCAGCGGACCACAGACCTGACAGCCGCGGGGTCGCGCTGCTAAAAAAAAAAAAAAAAACTCAGCGTCCGCTCACCGCCTCCAGGTTCCTCTTCCTGGACGCCACCATGTGGTCGTTGAACAGCGCCCGCTCCTCCTGGGGAACCTGCAGTTGGTCCCACAGCTGCTGGATCTTCTCTCGGTGAGTCTCGCACAGCGCCTGGTTCTCCGCCTTGCGTCCCTCCAGCTGCGGGGTCAGCGCAGCAGGAAGTGGCGTCAGTTAGAAACTCAACATTTCTCTATTCGTAAAGTTGGTGGCACGTGATGAAAACCCATCTCACCTGACAAAGGAGCAGTTTGAGCGCTGTGATGTTGTCTCTGGAGAGGCAGAACGTCTCCTCGTCCTCGCAGACGACGTCCTTCTCGAAACTGGTCTCAGGGACCTGGTCCAGCTCTTCCATGTGCAGGATGATCTGCTTCTTGATCTCCACGAACTCAGCGTGCCGCTTCGCCTGAAAACACGAGCGATCGGTCGGGGGTCGGACCACGTCTCCACCGAACGGCGGGGGCGGGGGGCGCGGACGTGCGAGCTCCAAACCTTCTCCACGTTCTGGCCGGCGATGTGCTGGCGGAAGCTCTCCAGCTGCTCGGGCGAGGGCACGAGGTCCGGAGCGATGCCGTACGGCACGGAGCAGAGCAGGTCGCACAGGTCCTGGTCCTGGTCCAGCAGAGCCTTCAGCTGCTGCATCCTGCGCTCCTTCTCCTTCGTCAGAGCCTCCATCTGCGTGCGGATGTTCTTCTCCTGCTGCAGCATGCTGATGCCGTCCTCCCCCTGAGCATACGCACAACATCACGGCGCGCTTCAAGCAACGTCGGCCGATTGTCACTCGACGCACAATCATCTCAGCGCTGAAAGGGCGCGTCACCTCAAACACCGGCATCTGGAGCTCCAGGCACAGTTTCTCCATCTCCGCCCTGCACACCTGAATGCTGCCGATCAGCCTCTTCCTCAGAGACTCCTCCTCCTTGATCATCATGTCTAGTAAACTCTGGTGGATCAGCACAAAAGCAGATGAATGTGCGGAGATACTCAAAACTCTCACCAACGATCGGGTAAGTGGATCATTCTGACAGGTGAAGCGATGTGGATTTAATTCAGCACGTGCTGCACCTGTGTAAAGACCTGAGAACAGCCCAGGCCTTACCACGTGTTTTTATACTCCGGAATCATGATGTCATCTTATAAATATGCAGGAGCAGTCAGTGGCAACACAAATCTGAAAATACTCGGTTGACCAGATGTCGAGTAGTACAGAGTATTCATGGCTTTTGAGTGCAGTGGCCTAGTTCCACCCTGAGTGACCCCCCCCCCCTCCCCCCACCCAGCACACACACCACACCCATCCCTCTGTCTAACTGAAATTCACACACACACACACACACACACACACACACACACACACACACACACACACACACAGTTTGATGTTAAACTTCAACCTGTTTTAGGACAAGTGATAATCTCAGTAATAGCACTGATTCAAAAATCAATCTCTATTTTAATCCAGCCCAGATTTGATAGAATAAAAGGTTTAAGACACTTCTCTTGGTTAATGCTGCTCTTTTTTGTCTTTTCACAAAGAAAGAAAGAATAAACAGGTTTCATCAACCTGAAGCTGACTTTTAACTGATACTGGGTTTGGGTTTTTTTACGACAAATCTGAAACTGTGACGTTAAAACAAGTAGAATAAGTGACGTCAGGGTCAGGGTTCACCTTAATGTGGCTCTTGACAACGTTGGTCCTCTGCAGTCTCTGGTCCTCCGGGATCCCGATCTCCTCCCAGATGTCCTTCAGGTGGCACAGCGCCTTGTTGAGGCACGACACCGCCTCCGCTGCGAGCACCTCGCTGTGGTGGTGGTGGTGGGGCACGGTCAGGTCGCTCATCAATCAACCAATCAATCAATCGTTTCGATAGCAGTAATAACTAACTAGCTACCTAGCTACCATTAGCATTTTAGACAAACACAGAACTCCACTGACCGAGCTAACCGACGTTAGCTTAGCTAACAGCTACCTCGTTTAGCCATTATCGCTGAACGATATTTATTCATTGTGCAAATTCTGAGTCGGTCGTGAGAATAACAGTTTGGGTCTTACCTCTTTCTCATCGTTAAATCCCAGGTCGGGTTTTTATCGGTTCAACTCGTTTAAAACGACCGGAGAAGCGTCAGCGAGGCGAGCTGCGGCGCGTCCCCTCTGTCACTCAGGTCCGTTTGTACGCAGTTCAAAATACGCGCACACTGCGCTCTGATTGGCTCTTTCTGCGGGAGCGCGTGCTGTGTCAAACTGAGCCGGCCGCTTGAGGGGCGGGGGCTCGCTGCATTCGAAGACGAGACGGAACCGCCCAAAGGCGAGCAGCTCGTGATTAAAACAAACGAATTCACCAGCGTCATGATGAAACTGTTCTATTTCTGGGCTGAAAACGTCGCAGCGGACTAAATGAGTAAAACGACAACAACACACATTTTTTTCCTCCAGTAATTAATGACAGATGCTAACCTGTAATGAAGTCTTACACCTGTACTGACCTCATGTCAGGAAGGCAGGTTCATTTTGTAATAAAGCGACTGTGCACCTGTTTAACCGCCCACACACAGTGCGTTTACGTGTACGTCACCACTCTGATTTTGACTCTTATCCTATTTCTTGATAGATTTGGGATATTGTGTTCACGTGGCACATGAGAAACCCGATTCTTCATATCATAAAGAGCATGCAGGTTTCTGATTGTGTGCCTGCATCTCCTCAGAAAACACACAAACTGTAGAATGCATGAGATAATATTCTTAATATGAGATTAGATTTCATGATAGACTATATTAAATCTCTCTGTGGCCAGATTATTTATTGTCCTTCCAATTTTATTACTCAGGTTGTTCTGGTGCATAACTGTTGTATTATTTATGTTATACCTACCCCCCCGACTACTAATGTTGCCCGTTCTGCAGATTTTGCAAACACAGACAAAATAAATACGTAAAAGAAAAGCTTTAAAAACATTTATTGACTTTATACATCTTCACATTTCTTTTCTGACGACAGAAACGGACCGTGAGCGAACATTTTCCACCTGTAACGCCGGTCGTGTCGGAGGGGAATGCATGACGGGCGCCCGCAGGAATGCGTCAGGCTCCTGTCCATCACGACGTGCCGACGTGCCGACAGGCCTCACGCGTGGTTGTCCAGCAAAGCCTCGAGGAGTCTGGAACTGTTTGTGATTGCGGTTGTTACCACAATGAATTTATAACCTGGAGGGAGAAAAGAGAAACGGTTAAACTAATTTCCTCTTTATTTGCTTTCAGGACTTCTTCTTTTTGACTCAAATAAAACATAAACCCGACAGCAGACATGTTAATGATGCTCTGTCTCACACTGTTAGACACATATTCAGACAGACACATGACTGGCCTCGCTCTCTGCCGAGGAAACGTAGGGCGGAAATCTCAGAGAAGGTGCAGCCGCCGAGGAACACGACCAGGACGATGCGCTGAGCGTCGCTCTTCGCTCTGGAATCAGCTCCGCTGCCGCCTGAGGAAAGACAGAAAAAAAACACACATCAGCTCAACAGCTTCAAACGATTCACCTCATTTTCCAACATTTTCTGGCGTCTCCTGACCTGTAACAGCAAATTCGTGCCCGTTCAGCAGCCGGGTGACTTCGTCCAGCCCCGTCCAACCGTCTCGCTCCAACACCTGCACAACACACGCCAAGCAATAACATTACGAAGCAACAACACGTGAACGTGGCGTGAACGTGGCTCCTGCTGATTTACTCACCTGCTCGATGAGTTTGCAGCTCAGAGGGACGTAGGCGCCGCTGAAGATGTAAGCCATGTCTCGTGGGACGCGCAGGTCGTATTCTTCATCAGACTTTGGCACCTTTTACACAGAAACACAGCAGTTCCAGTGAGCCGGCGTGTCACGTTGCAACAACACGACAAAAGAGTCTTCCAGGTTTACCAGGTTGAGCTTCCTGCTCAAGGCTCTGAAATTGCTTTTCTTCGCCAGAGAGGAGAAGGCGTCAGTCAGCTTCCCTGGAGGAGAGAGGATTGAAAACAGGAAACGGGTTCAGCGGCCCAGCCTTCGGGTGGAGCGACACGGAGGCGATGGAAGGCGAAGCCTGCTCCACCTGCGGTTTTGTCGTTGACCAGTTTGCCCACTTTGCTCTCCATGACGGTGAGCGTTTCCCCCGGCTGCTGCTCCACCAGGAGCCCCAGCTGCCTCAGGTTGGCGAAGGTGAGCAGGTGGTCCACGCCGTAACTCTGAGCCATGTCGAGCAGAGACACACACGATGTCATTCGTTTCCTAAAAACAACCGCACAGCCAATCTGCGGCTTTAAAAAGGTGAGAACTGCTCAGGCACGTCACGTCTCACCTGCAGGTACTGTGCCTTTAATGAGCGGTAATCTTTGGGCAGGAGTCCTGCGGCAAAACCCCATCACGTCATTTATCACAACATGAGAATAATCTCCTCTGCTCCCTGAGTGTAAACACAACTCACCGTTTTCTGTGATGGACAGAAGACAAAGCAGCCTCAGGCTTTCTATCATGGAGACCTTGAAACGAAAGAGAGAAAAAGGAAGTTTCCAGCATCTTATCATGATCAGTATTATAATTATAGTTTGACCTGTTCCTGGATCAGTCTGTCTCTGCGTTAAAGGTGAAGCACCTGTCTGCTGATGTGCTCCTCGATGAAAGAAATACATTCACGGATTTCAAATCCCTCGAGTAAAGCTGGAACACAAAACAAGAAGTCAGCAAGAACAACCGAGCAACGTCGTCTTGTGAAGGTGCTGAAGGTGAAGCAGCACCAACACCAACTGGTTTAATCTCACAGTGCTCCGTCTTCAGCAGCTCCTGGAAATCCTGCTTCGTCTTCTTCTTCATTATCGATTCGCTGGCGCCGATGTCTGAAAGAGAGAAGGCGCTCGTGAGCGACGCGGCCTCGCCGACGCCAGCGGGAACAGTCGGTGAACCGCTGAGACGCTCACGCAGGCTGAGCAGCCGATGCTCCTGCTTTAACCCTTTCAGCTCCTCCGACACAAACGTCTTCATCTGCTTTATGTCCATCCCCCGGCGCTTCTGCGGGTGAAAACAGGCGTCAGTCACTCAGTCGTCACACGGGCCGACGGAGGCGACGGCGCGTGGACTCACGTCGTACGCTGTCTGCAGGTTCCGGGCTTTCTGACTGAGGAAGCCGAAGACGTTGGAGAAATGCTCGTTTCTGATTTCATTGAAGACCTGCGGGACGTCGAGTCGAGACGTTTAACGTGAAGCCGTAACCGGTAAAAGACGGCTGCAGCGGGCGGCTCGGCCCTACCTTATCCTGAGAGTTCAGCATCACTTTCAAACTTTTATCAGAGGAGGTGACGTCAGGTCCCAACTCCACGCAACCTGCAGACGACACGCGTCCAGAAACACAAATCTGCGTCATGATACATGTGCAACACAGTGTGAGGAGGAGCTGAGGAGCTGAGGAGATGCACATCAGTGTCCTGCTGTGTGCAGCGGATCCCTGCGTCTCAGCCAATAAACTGAGGCCCTGCAGAAACCTGGACCAGATGTTTCCAGGCCTCAGGATCCTGGTTTCTGTCCCAGGACTCTGCAGCTGGCAGATCCAGGTCTGTGAGACCAGGACGCTCCAGTTTTGTTTTATGAGGGTGAATAAGACATGATTTTACCTTCTTCGGGTGTTTTAGGGCGTTTTTAAGAGAGCGGCACTAGTGTGCATCCACGTAACGTATTTACAGTTTTCAAATTTAGTGTGAACAGTTTAACACTGCTGCTCTGACACCCACCACATTTGATTCGAAATATATCGTCCACGAGTCCTTCGTAGACGACTTGCGAGCACAGAGGGGTGACGAAGTCCACGTCTGCAAAACAGCGACCGCGGCGTCAGCTACAGGAAACACAAACACAATCCGCTGAGGAGAAGCGCTCGGCCCCTCACCTCTGTCGATCAGAAAAACGTTTCCTATCTCAGCCTGCCGAGCTTTCTGCTCCCCCTCCTCCACCTGCTCCCTCCACGACTCGTACGCCATCTGGCAGCAGACAGGAAGACACGAGTAAGGAAGACGCTCGGCTCACGTTCGAGCCGACTCCGGCCTCTGGTCGCGCCGCACCTTGGAACATCGTCCGATCCCGTAGATCTTTGAGAACGGGCCGTAAACGGAGTGGAGGAGGTGCAGAGCGCTGCCGGCCGTCCTCACCCAGCGCTGGTCCCCTGCCTGAGAAAAGACTCGGCTCAGGTAACAATAACAGTGATAAGTGATCGACCCATCGCTTGTGTCTGTGTCAGAGCCTCGTCTTTACCAGGAAGTTGTCCCGAAAGAATTCTGGCAGCTCCAGGCTGATGATGTCATCGTCCATCGGAAGGAGGTAGAAAGCCCATTCGTCAGTGGTCACATCTGTGTGTGTGTGTGTGTGTGTGTGTGTGTGTGTGTGTGTGTGTGTAGGGGGGGTGATATAAACTTTGTTAAAGACTGATCACGGCTCCTGATAACAAAAAGCTGAGGAGCACCGATGCTCACCTCCAAAGATCCCCTGCTCCTCCAGCACCGCCTCACACGCGTAGAACTGGACACAGGTGGGTCAGCGGGTCAGTATCAAGAACCGGATCCAAAACAAATCACAGCAGCGGAGCGGGGGAGTTACCTTCTGAGGGGTGAAGATGATCTTGTATCTTCTGAATTTCCCTGCCGCTTTGTCTGCGTTGGCCACATCTGGAACAAGAAGGAGCGAGGAGCGTCACTTAACGCAGAGAGGCCAGAGCTGGGCATGATGGGAAATTTCTGACGCAAGTGCGGTCGTGAAACTGGATTTTGCAGAGTTTCTGCAGGGCTCAGCAAATTAAATCCAAGACTTCTGAATAACTGTTTCACTGTCACGCACCCAAAAGGTATGAGAGATATTAATGAAAACGATGACCAGGCCTGAAGTTATTGATTCGATCAGAAACTGTGTGATCAAACATGAAGTAAACCTCACGTGACGCTCAGGGTCAGTGGCAGGTTCAGTTGCCGTCACAGAGCGTTGGTGTTTTTCATGTTTTCACATCTTTAGGTTTCATAAAAATACACAACTCTACTTACCACATATCCACTTTACAGTCTGTATTCTTGGCCGGATGAGAAAACAGAGCCTGTGAGAGAGACATGCCACATCATCACCATGTCACATTGTGTGTGTGTGTGTGTGTGTGTGTGTGTGTGTGTGTGTGTAACATGATATAAGCATAAGCGTGCATGGCTCACTGATCTGAGGTGCTGATAATAGGTTTGTATTCCACTTTGTAGAGTTTGTCAACTTCATGTTGCTGCAAAAACAAAAAAAAAAAAACATGAGACAAAATGTTTTTAAAAAGTCACTGGAGCAGCTGCATTTTTACTCAACAGCTTCTCAGTATGAAAAGTCAGAGGACGTTCACCTTCAGAGTCGACACGTTAGCAATTCGGTCCAGGGGGCTCATCAGGTCCGCCTCAATGAAGAGGTCCTTCTTCCCCGGCAGCTGTTTGACCAAGAGAGAGAGATGGAGGCACTTTATAAAACTAAACAAAAACTAGACACGATTCACTGTTAAAATCAATCATTTGACAACACTTGATTCAAGTCTTAATTAAATGAGTTAGCACTACATCTTATAAAAGTTCAACCTGACAGGTGGGGCGGGGTCAAGAGTGCAACATGTGACCAACAGCTGCTTAATAACGGCAACTGTAACTGTAACTGTAATTGAGTGTACAGATATCCTGTCTGTTTGTCTTATGGTGACGGGCAGCGTGTAAGTCTATTAACGTCCTATAAATAAAACACACACACACACACACACACACACACACACGTTCCTGCGACGGCCTCGCTCACCTGTTCCAGCAGGTAGATGAGCTGATCCCGGGCCAGCCTCTTGAGCAGGGAGAAATCAGGGAGCTCCGGGGAGTCCCTCCGGGCGCTGTGAGCCATGCTGGGCCGCGACGGTGACGGGACCGCGGCCGCTCATCCGCTGCACGGACACGGTCAAAGAAAGAACCGACATCAGGTCCAGATAGAGAAACTGTGCTGACAGAGAAGCCACACACACACACACACACACACACACACACACACACACACACACACACACACACACACACACACACACACACACACACACACACACAGGAGACGAGAAGCTGTGTTGCGGTTTACCTACTAGCTCGGTTAGCTCGTAGGCTAACGCTCCATCCGGCTTTTCACGAAACTAGCGTCAAACCGCTGCTAATGATATGGAAATAATTCCGCTAAATATATATTCAATAAATGACACGTATGTCAAGCACATCAGCAAAAACGCGCCCGTCCGATATTCGCAGCTGTCCGCTTCCGCAGCTTAATAAACGGAACCGACGCCCCTGTAAGTCAGCTGACTGTTTCCCCACGGACACCACAACAAACGGACCGCCGGGCTTTCGTCGGCGCGACGTTGCGAGGCGCAGACGCTTGTTTGTTGTTTGTTGTTTGTGTGTCACAGCATGTAAATGTTCCACCATGAGCGCAGACGCGGTCGTGCTGATAGAGGCTGTGGACTTTGCCGCCGGGAAACACCGTAAGCAGCGGCGTAAAGACGCCGACGCGACGCCGTACATTAACCACCCCATAGGTACGTGTTCGCCTTACCGCGACGCCTTCAGGCGCTGCCCGGAAATCTGGAACTCTCACGCTGCACATACGAAAAAAAATGGACTGAACCCATGTTGGATTTAATTTATTTGATTTATTTAAAAGCTTATGATCTGAACTTTTGGTATCAAGTGACACTTGCTGTGCTGTTGGAAGAAAGACTGATTTTTTGTTCATATTATGTTCGGGGGCACTGATTGTTGAGGTCACTGGAGGAACAGAAAACTCCCACGTTTCAAAAACTTTCTGGGCATGTTTATTAATGGAATAAAACGTACAGACCAGCTTCTGTATTAATAATTCAGTACAGCTTTTATATATGTGTTCATAAAATGTTTTCCTTGTCCAGCTCAGTGACTTATTCCAATTCTTCGACCCTTTAATGGATTTTTTTGAATTGTAGTTAACAGACAGCTGAGTCTAGTACGTCTGAGTTTAATGTGACAGACTCCTGACATCTGTGAGCAGCAGCTGAAAACAGTCGGATGTCTGATCAACCTTTCTCTCACTGATACAGTTCTCTTTGTGTTTACTTTTAAGGAGTCGCAAGAATCCTCAGCCATGAAGGCGGCGTCACGGACATTGAGGTTCTGCAGGTATGTTAGTGTTGCTGTCAGGTAACACTGTCTTGTCTTTTGTTGCTGAACCTGTGAGCGTCATCTGTGTGTGTGTGTCCAGGCTGCTCTGCTTCATGACACCGTAGAAGACACGGACACCACTCCCGCAGAGGTCGAAGCGAAGTTTGGGCCGACCGTGGCCCGTATCGTCCGGGAGGTGACGGATGACAAAAGTCTGCCCAAGCAGGAGAGGAAGCGTCTGCAGGTGGAGCACGCGCCTCACTGCAGCCACCAAGCCAAACTGGTCAAACTGGCTGACAAACTATACAATCTGAGGGACCTGAACTGCTGCACGCCTATTGGTTAGCACCTCTCTATCACTGTCACTGATCTTAACCTGCAACTCAATCACTTAGAGGGGTTGTTATTTTTACAGGACTTCATTTAAGTTATCTATATTTTAGAGATGCAATGGTTAAATATTTGTTTATCAAAATTCAATTTGTGGTTAAAGCTTCTTAAATGTGATGATTTGTTCTGATTTTCTGTGCCATGTAAGATGGACAGTTTGGGGTTTTGGACTGAAAACACATAGGGCTACTTTCAGTGAGGTGAATCAATTTAAACTACGACTTATTTCATGGACTGTTGAGTAGTTAAAACTCTTAAAATCTAACAAACATTCTATTAGAAAACTCATTAGTGTAGTGGAGCAAAACTGTAAAACTTTCAAGTGAAGTACTGTTTGTTGCAAATTCCCTAGAAGTGGAAATACACAAGTAGCAGTACCTCTCAGTGTACTTACCACACTTTGTCGTCCTGTGTGTGTTTGTCAGGTTGGACACCTGAGCGGGTGCAGGAGTATTTCGTGTGGGCCTGTGAGGTGGTGAAAGGACTGAAAGGAACCAACCCAGCTCTGGAGGAGAAGCTGGAGGAGCTGTTCAGACAGAGAGGACTCCAGCTCTGACAACCTCAGCACAACGCAGGAGAACGGACTGTTTAATATACAAATAAAAACAATACGTTTATAAAAGTAAATTAATAAACCATATTTCATGTAAAGCTGTGTGTCACTTCATTTATTTCAGCTCCAACTCAACCAAATTCAGTAGCGGGAATTATTTTACACATTAACGTATTAGTAATCATCTAATGATATCGATATATCTATCGAGTGAACGATTTTGGGAGAAGTTCAGTATTTTTTTTTTAATGGGCGGAACCATTGACTGTATGCAGTCGGAGCAAATTCACTTCCTGTCCGTCGACGCGTTTCGTTAAACTTCCGTTTTGCCGAGGCGACGAAGATCCGCTGCTGTTCGGTTCAAAGCGACTGATTTGTCGTTGTTTTCCCGGCTGGTACCGACTACCAGGCAGTCATGTCGAGTCGCGAGGCGCTCAACATGAAGCTCCCGCCGATCCAGTCCACGGCCGGAGCCGTGCCGGTCCGGAACGAGAAGGGTGAGGCGGGTTGTTTAGCAGGCGGCTAGCAGCGTGCTAAGTTAGCTGCTAGCGAGGCTAACGATGTTTTCATTAACGGTCACTACGCTCGAGCTAAAAGAAACTCTATTCTGCTGTATGTACATTTTAATTTACGTCTATAAAAAAGGAAGAAGCAAATTCTCACACACGAGAAGTTGAAGTCAAAAATTATTTGGCTTCTTTACTTGAAAAATATAAGAAACGAGCGACTTTTGCAGTTAATGATAAAGATTTGATTAGTAGCATCATTGCAGATTAGTTTCCCAATAGTCGAGTCAATGGATAATTGTTTTTTAGCTTCATCAAGTTTTAGTATCATCCTCAAAAAAAAAAAAAAACGTGGTGCACTGGGTAAAACATGAGCAGCTGCGGGTAAACATCTTCTGTCGTAAAGATGAAACCTCCTCCAAAACTCATCATGAACGTCCCCTCGCTTCTCAGGCGAGCTCTCCATGGAGAAGGTGAAGGTGAAGAGGTACGTGTCAGGCAAACGTCCCGACTACGCCCCGATGGAGTCGTCGGACGAGGAAGAGGAGGACTTCCAGTTTGTGAAGAAGGGAAAGGAAATGGAGCCGGAGGCGGAGCTGGAGGAAGAGGACGTCTCCGACCCGCGTCTCAAACGTTTGCTCAACCGGGTCTCTGAGGACGTGGAGGAAAGGTACGGCACCGCTCCTCACAGCTGATCCCAGTCGACGGGCGTGATCGCTGACCTGCTAATGCGACACACGTCTGTCCTCAGGCTGGCCAGACACAGACAGATCGCAGAACCGGAAGTCGTCGCCGAGAGCAGCGAGGACTCCGATGAAGGCACGTGGCACCCGGAGCGCGAGGAGAGCAGCGAGGAGGAAGAGGAGGAGGAGGAGGAAGTGGACGACGAGGTTTCTGTCTTCGTTGTTGGAGTTAAATTGTCACTTTTTTTAACGAGAAATGCAAGTTTCTCAATGCAAAGTTTGCCGTTCTGTGCAGGAAATTGAGAGGAGACGAGCGATGATGCGGCTGCGAGCCATGGAGCGAAAGAACGAGGACATGGAGGTCATGGAGGTGGAGGAGGAGGGGAAGTCGGGCGAGGAGTCCGAGTCCGAGTCCGAATACGAAGAATACACGGACAGCGAGGACGAAGCGGAGCCGCGACTCAAACCCGTCTTCATTCGCAAGTACGAAATGAAAAGAACCGGGGAAGTTGTGGAGAACCGAGTCACTTTAACCCAAAACCGATCCGGCAACTTCCTCTTGTTTGTGTCCGTCCACAGGAAGGACAGGATCACGGTGGCGGAGCGCGAGGCAGAGGAGCAGAAGCAGAGAGAGCTGGAGGCCGAGGCCAAGAAGGCGGCCGAGGAGCGGCGGCGCTACACCCTCAAGATTGTGGAGGAGGAGGCCAAGAAGGAGTTTGAGGAGAACCGGCGCACGCTGGCCGCTCTGGACGCCCTGGACACCGACGGAGAGAACGAGGAGGAGGAATACGAAGCCTGGAAAGTCCGAGAGCTGAAACGCATCAAGAGGGACCGAGAGGCCCGAGAAGTGTGAGTAAACTCATCCATCTCCCCGCGCGGCGAGAAGAGCGGCGGCCCGACGCTAACGAGCGGTGTTCTGTCCTCAGCATGGAGAAGGAGAAGGCGGAGATCGACAGGTTCCACAACCTGACGGAGGAGGAGCGCAGGGCGGAGCTCCGCAACAGCGGCAAAGTGGTCACCAACAAAGCCAGCAAGGGCAAATACAAGTTCCTGCAGAAGTATTACCACAGAGGAGCCTTCTTCATGGTGAGTCGCCGCCGCGCCTCGTTTGACTAACACCTGTACAACAACGCCCCTAACGCCTGCTTCCTGTCACAGGACGAGGAGGAGGACGTGTACAAGAGAGATTTCAGCGCGCCCACCCTGGAGGACCACTTCAACAAAACCATCTTACCCAAAGTCATGCAGGTCAGCGCTCTTACGCACCTTATTGTCCGTCGCTGCCGATTGGCTCGTCGTCAGCGCGACACATTAAACTCACCTGTGGTCAGTCAGCCAGTCAGCCTGCAGGTGAAACCTGTCTGATCTATAAATTTGACCCTTGACCTTGTTCAGGTCACATAAATATGCTCCTGTCAGTGTTTCCTTTATATTTAACACTGAGTAATTACAAGCCAAGAAGTCCTGACACATTTCTCAAATGTCAGCTTCTCTCTGAGCAGCTCAGAGTGTAACGTCTCCATTTTCCCATCTTCAGGTCAAAAACTTTGGTCGGTCCGGACGCACCAAGTACACCCACCTGGTGGACCAGGACACCACGTCGTTCGACTCGGCCTGGGCCCAGGAGACGGCCCAGAACAGCAAGTTCTTCAAGCAGAAGGCGGCGGGCGTGAGGGACGTGTTCGACCGGCCCACGGTGAAGAAGAGGAAGACTTAAGACGGGACGTTCACGCCGCGGCCTCACGGACTGTGTGGAAGCCGAGCTGCGTCCTGCTCATGTCGCTTCTCTTCCCCCGGACGAGGGACGGATGGCACCGCTCTGAGCTCCGTGTTGTCAAACCTCACTTTAACAGCAGCTTGATTTGGATTTGCAGAATTATCACTTTAATGTGGAATTTGAGCTGTAAAATGGAAAAAAAGCTTCTAAATTGAGGAGACAACAGGCGTGAAATCAGCTTTGTCCCGAAGAGTTTGATATTCGTCCTTCGCTTTTAAACAAGTCATTTTGTAAATATCACCTTACAGCAACATTCAATGTGCACGTTCTCGTGTTGTGTTTTTTCTTTCATTTTTGTGCGAGTACAGGTATTGTAGCAGGATTTGTTTGCCAATAAAATCTGTATTTTCATTTTTTGGATTTAAATAGCGTGACATTTAATCACAGGTAAAGAAGTGGGGTCAACGTCAACTTTTATTTTTTAGAAAAAAAAAAGAAGAATCGGGCCACAACAGAACCACTGAGATCAGGTCACGGACTCGATGAGCCTCATTTAAAAAAAAAAAAAAAAAAAGTTGAAGCAGTCCATTGTGTAAAAGCCGTTTGTTCAGTTAGTGAGCGCCACCAGAGCCTCCACCACGTTCCCCATGTGCTCCCTCAGACTGCGCTCCGCCACCGCCCGCGAAATCTCCATCTCAGTCATCTGCACGGCGACATCAACACAACAAGTTAACAACTGTTAACAACAGAGCTCTGACTCTGGGTCAGTGTTTAAAGTGTTCCAGTGAGTGAAGGAACTTACGATTAGTTCTACGTCCTCTTTCTTGATGGTGACTTTGGCCAACTCTTTTTCTCTGAAAGGAACAAAAAAAATCACGATGATGAATATTTAAATTATTTTTTTACACTTCAGAAAAAGAGAGTCAGACGTATCAGGACTGTATAAGACAACAACTCTGCATTAAGAGAGTTCCTCAATCTGCTGATTGCAAATGTTTTCTGTGGCAGATGTGACAGATGTGCTGTCCAACAGGAAGAAATGAAAACGCTGCCGTTACCTTTCTTGTTTGGCTTTCTGTTCTCGTGACCTTCTGTCTCCGATCACTGACATCGCCTGAAACGAGAAACATCGTCATTTTCATTCCTGTGGAGTCTCACCAACTTCAATTTAAGGCTTTTTTAAAAAAAATATTACATTTATAACAATTAGACCCACTCCGGCTGATACGGCCTCAGGTCATTCACCAAGCACATGAATTTATTGATATTTTTAAATCACGTTTTTTGTTGTCAGTTCCAAACTGTAAACAACAACTCCCATACATATCTTTAAACAAATAAATATCACAAAATATTCAAGAGGATTGTCTGCCGGCTGATTATAGTGCTAATTATTGTTGTTTTTTGTCAGCACAAATATATATATTTTTGTACTGATGAAGTGAAGAACTGTCACTGTCAACACGTGATTTATTCACGACTGCTTCATTCAAGGAAAGGAAACAAGTGCATAGCTAGCTCGCTAGTTAGCCACTGAGCTAACGGCTAACCATACAATAACAACGCAGAGGCTAACTGCCTTTTAGCATCTTGTGATTAAAACAAGCAGGGTTCTTGTTAAACGAGACGAAGCGGGTCCAGCCGAACCAGACCCGACCGGACCGGACCGGACCGGACCAGAGGCCGGCCGGCGTTGTCAGGGACGATGCGCGGACAGCGGAGGCAGCGGCGGCCGCATGTCCTCCCGGCTAACCGTTAGCCCGCAAACTCTCACCGTTTCCAGGTCGGAGCTGGAGATTTCCTTCTCCTCCGCGTAGTCCGTGACTCTCTCCAGGTCCGCGGCCCCGCTGTCATGTTTGCGGGGCTTCTCCGCCGGCTTCCCGGTGCAGTTTTCCTCGGCTTCCAGGTCCAAGTCGACGTCTCCCTCCGCCGCCATGTTTGCTCCAGTGAGGCCGGAACAAAAGAGGACGGACCCGTCAAACGGCCGGGCGGAAAACGGGGTGACACCGGATGTAAAGGACAATTCTTTTTTCTCCTCTTCCTGTTGTTTTTTTTTGGACGTGGATATTTCTGTCACAGTTGAATATCATCCTGTCAGTGATGGAAGTGAACTAACTACATTTACTCAAGTTTATATTAATTTGGTTCTTTTTTATTTGTGTATTTTGCTCCATTACATTGTTCTGACAGCTGTGACTAATTCTGGTTCATTTTAGATTAAGACAGTGTGTAAAAATACACAGTTATCTATATTTACACTATGGTACTACGTTCTGATACACCAATCTGTATTTTTGTTTTTAGTTTTTCGGGAGTTTTTCGGGAGTATTTTTTATTTTTTATTATTTTTTTATTTTATTATTTTTTTACAGTGATCCATTGGATCATGATTTCAGTAAAGGACAATGTAATTAGTTAAAGTTTCTGGATTCTGCAGGCTGATTTTTCATTCCATAAAAATACAGTGCTGAATAATATTAATAATTTTAAAAAGCAGTTTAATCTCTTAAAAATGTGTTGAAATCCAACAAATATATATACTACTAACTGTACACTGATTTTTATTCCTTTATTGTCAGTTAAGTAAAGATCAAAAATCAATCATCATATTTAAGACAATGTATTAATATTAATGATTAAACTAATTGATCTACAATCTTGTTATTGTCTGAGAAATGATGAGAAAAAGACAATAACTGGATTATTTGGCCTTCTACCCATTCAGATTACTAAATTACTCCTCCCTGTTCTATTCCTGTCTGTTATAATAGGTTTACTTGGACTTTAATACAAAATGTCCTTCAACCACTGGAACAGGTTTCCAGACTTTTCCAGCTCTTTCGTGTGCTTGAGCTTTTTCTTATCCACCCACCTTAATCAGATTAAAGGAAAGAGAAACCTGCCCGCGGCTTCAACCCTGAGGCACCAGGGCTTTCCGGCGATGTGTGGCGGCGGCGGCGGCGGCTGCAGGAATGGATCTGGGGCCGGAGAGACGTCGTTGTCTTCCCACCAACCCCTTCATCCTGCTGTACGACTGACGGCCGTCTGACTGTGCGGAGCTCTCGCTGGACGTGATGTCTGGACGCTGGTGTCGGGCTCAGGTGAGGAATCACACAAAGTGTCGAGTCCACTGTGTTTGTGCAGCATCTGCCGTTTATCATTTTAGTTAAAGGAGGAGATACGACACCGAATTAGCACGCACACATTCACAAAACTGTAAAGGACATACAACGAGGGAAGCCTGAGAAAACAGGAAGGTTTCTGCTAAACATGGAAACAGTAGCGACTGATCTCGGATCAGTTCGTTCGCAGAAAGCGGAGCCAAAGTGACTAAAGGGCCCTAATCTGGGTACAGTTAGAGGGCAAATACCTCACAAGTCACCGGTTCATTTCAAGTGACCACAGGCCACGAAGACGTGGATCCACTGAATGTTGTAGCACAAAGATGTTCCTCTGACGTACAACCCAAGAACACACACACTTTGTGCCATGTAGTGTAATATTATAGAATCACCAGTGTTTGTGTCATGAACTTATCAATAAAAATCTCCATGCTAACATGAAGATATGAGCAGGTTGTGCACCGTATGAACGGGTGTGTTGTGTTTCCGTGGCGACGACACTTCTTCTTCTTCTTCTTCTTCTCCTGCAGCTGCAGCTCCCGACTTCTTATTTACCCACAAATCAAACAGGTTTTAAAGAAACAGATGGTGGAGGACGGTTCCCCCGCAGTGTGACTCAGACTCCCACTTGAAGAATGAATGGATCATTTTTCTTCTCCTCTTTTTGTAAACAAGGCTTGGCTCCCGGCCAGCTGTTATTGCGCAATCCTATTGAAACCATAGATCGAGCGCTTTCGCTCAAGCGGCGATTTGCATCCGCTAATTTGCCTTTGTTTGTTCTCCCTGGCACGTCCCCCTCTCCCACAATGCAGCAGCAATTATCCCAGAGTGAACGGGGGCCCCCAGGAATGCTGGGAGTTTCCACCCGCTCGCGCCGGGCGGGATGAGGAGCAACGAGGAAAGATCAGCTTGTTTTAAAAATCATTTTCTAAACGTTCTCCTCGTCACGCTCCATTAAATCATTAACGACAACTGGAGAATAAATTAGACACAAAACGTTTCTTTCCTCCACGTCTTTGGACGTCGTGGACGGTGATAATAATCCTGCAGCTCGTCCTCTCGGGTTTGTGGGTCTTATCGGAGGACTTCATAGTACTTCATACTCGTACTTCACTACATTTCAGAGGGAAATGTAGTACTTGCTACAGTTCCTTGTTAATTTGGATTATAAATATACATTATCAATAGAAAGCCAATCCACATGAAATTATGATGTGCAGTATCAATACAGACTAAATTACCCCGGCAGGACATAAAGTCGTGCAACATGAAGGTGATGAACATTAATGCAGCCATAATCCTAATTTTTTCTGTATTCTGACATCAAACGTCGACAGTGGGCGTGTTTGTTTTCTGGAGCGCGGCTCAGCGGGTCACGTGATCTGGCCTGGATTAAGTTGCCGCAGCGGTTTGATTGTTTTAGTTTCCTGAAGTGAGCGGGTCAGACTGATGTGTGTCACCAGGTGAGACGCGGCGCCGTGACCAATCGCAGCGTCGGCGGGCCGCGGCCGCTCGTGTCCCGTCTGGGCCCGGTGAAGGTCGTCCCGGGGGGGGCGAGCCACGCCGGGATTATCCCGGTGCTCCGCCCAGCACACTAACCCAAATCTAATCTGACGCTCTCTCTCCTCGGCCACTCAGCGCTTTTTTTGCAGCTAACGTTTGCACGTCCAGTCCGACCGACGCCGGGTCCAGATTCTGGTCCAGTTCTGCACCGAGTTCATTGATCATTACAGCGAGTTTGGACGCAGCTGCAAAAGTAAACAATTGATTATCAAGATTATCGATATCAACCCCAAATTAAAAGCAAAAGACAGATTACTGGAGCCGCACACTGAGATTATTACAGCTCCTAAAGACTTTAAAGTTCTACTCCCCCCCAGTTCATCATGAAGCTCGATGTGGCCTGACTCTGTCGGGTCCATCGACGGCTCCGTTCCACTTCACTGTGTCTGGGTTGGAATGCGGCCACCAGAACTTGTCAGGATTATGGACGTGGCCTCTTTCTGCGCGGGACGACTCTCTGGCCGGGGAGTGTGTGTGTGTGTGTGGTGCTGTTAGGTGTCATGCATCAGCATCTAGAAATCACACACATAGAGCGGGTGGGGGGGTAATTGTTTAATTTTCTAAATCTGGATTAAACATGAGTATTGCTCAATCCCGCTGGATACTGTGGGTTTTATGTCAGCGCTGGGGGGAAGGGAAGGGAGGGGAGGGACAGATGGGACTGACACATGGTCCCCGTCCACCTCCCTCCTCCTCCTCCTCCTCCTCCTCCTCCTCCCTCACAGACTCTCTGCCTAATCTGAGCGGGTAGGACGGGGGCAGGGTGGGGGGAGGGCACTGGGCATTCTCCACCACCTCTCCCTCTTCCCTGGCAGCGCCCGACACAGATCCCGGGCCACGGCACCAGTATGGGCAACAAAAGTTCCCCCGCGAGGCTGCACTGAGAGCGGCAGAACCGCCGCCGCCCGCCCAGGGCCGCAGGGGGAGCCCGGTCGGACCAGATTTACCGCTAATCCAGCATAAGGAGAGCGCAGGGACGACCTGCCCGGATTTACTTTTTTACTTTCCTCCCGGGGCCGCCCCGCAGCCTCTCCGAGGATGTGAAGAAACCCGTCTGCGCTCGCTTGGACGTTCATGGCCAAATGTAGGACGGCGGCGGCCGAGGAGAAGCAGCTGGGCGCCGCGATGTCGGCCACTCAGGGGATGAACCGCAGCGGCATCTACAACTACTTCCTCAACATGGTGGCCTATCAGGTGAGAGCGCGGGAGGCCGGAGGTGCTGGCCGGGTCGTCTCGGTCCCGCCTGCGGGAAGGGAAGACGTCAATACTGGTATTTTTACTTACTGCTGTGTGAAATACTCCGTTACAAGTACATGTCCTGCCCTCGACGTAGTAAAAGTACAGAAGTATTATCAGAAAATACATACCTAAAGTATCAGAAGTACTTGTTATGGGTTAGTGTTTCTGTTTGAGTCTGGCTTCTCTGAGTCTGAACGTTCAGCTCCTGTGTTGTTGTTGTTGTTTGTTGGTCTCTGGTTGTGTTGTTGTTCACAGAGTTGGATGTTGTCACGTTCCTTTAAGGTTTGTGTTGTGTTAAAGTTCTCTCATGTGGAGTTGGTATTTCTGGTGCACGATCGCGTCAGGAAATGTCCTGAAGCTGCAGAGGGAGACGTGACGTCCAGATGTGAAAAAAAAAAAAAAATCCTCTGGAAACTGTGACGATCTCGATCGCGTCCAGTCGCTGCACGCTGGAGCTGCGGTTCTGGAGCTGCGGTTCTGGAGACTGAAACCCGATGAAACTAACAACCCTCGTGTCCGAGCGTCAGCGCGAGGCTGGAGATCTCACAGCAAACGTCTGCTCCCACTTTTCGGACTCGGTGTCGTGATTTTCTTGGAGACTTTTCCGGGCCCGGCGGTTCTGATGGTCCGGAGTGAAACAGCTGAGCGGTGCGCGGTGATGTTCGTGTTCCCCAGAGGATGAACCTTATCTTAGCGACACCACTGCATTTGTGGTTTTGAGAGAAAGAAACACATCAACAACTGTGGGACGTGACCTTCACCTCCCCGTGATGATGATGATGACGTAAAGCGACGGAGCCAAGAGAATGCTGGGAAATGGAGGCAAATTCAACCGCGCATGTGGCCGCGTTTTATTTAAATTACTTAGTGAGTTATAAAACTAAAACCACATAAAGTAACGTAAAGTGAAAGGAAGAAGAAAACTGAATATAAAACATTTAGTTTACTTCAGCTCCAAACGCATAAACACATGATAAGAACCACAAAACTAAAATAAAATTAATTCTATTAAAAATACATTCGTCTTTCAGCCCAAATCAATTTACTTTTCCTTGAAATCAATAACCGAATGTAAATGTGTTATGAAAACTACGTGTGAAGAAAGGTAAACCTGGATCAGTGCATTAAGAATGTGATTCATGCAGGATTAGCGCTCAGATTAGCTCCTGAATACTCGGAAAGGTGCAGGAGATTTTCAAAGGGTGTCCAGGTAAACAAGTGGACGGTGCCCTTCGGTCCGGGCAGAACCGGGCTGGCGGGATCTGGATCCGGACCAGTTTGTTTGTTTTGTTAAATCAAACTGATTATTCTGTGTCCAGATTCACCGTCAGTCCTGAGATGTGAAGCTCAAACCGGGTCAGAGGGCGGGTCCGGCCAATCAGAGTGTTCAGTCGGTCACAGAGTTAATCATTAGGGGCCTGACGACATAGCTGCGCCCCAGGAGGTCAAAGGTCACAGTCTGCACAGAACATTTCAGTCTGAGGAGATGGCGACCGACTGGGTGCAGTGCGCCGCGCCGAGTCGTCCTCACGATTCATCTGTTACAGGATCAAATCGTTGTTGTTGTTTTTTTCCTGAGCGACTGTACACGATCAAATCTCTGTTTTCAGTTCAATGAGAAGATGCAGGATTAAGCTCCTCTGCATCATCCATCAGATTACGACCTGCACGTGATGAAACGTCCAGCGTGCACAGGGCACCGTTTGTGTTTTACTTTTTTTAATATGTTTTTTTTTAAAAACCCGCTCCGTGTCTGACTCCCGTCCTGCCCCGTGGAAAAACGCAGACAGACCTCCAGCCTGTAATCTGCTGAGTCTGCAGAAGCATCAGACAGATGTGCGGCGCCGCTTTTTTTTTTGCCCGCCTTAGATTTAGTTCAGGATCAGCGGCGGCGGGCTTATGCCCAGACGTAGTTATGGGAATCAGAACCGGCCAGATGCCTGTGGACTCATTAGATTAGTCTGCTGCCGCCAAACACGACTTCAGACCCGCTGGACCTGAGACCAATCACGCAGCGAACGCACCTGGAGCGTGACGCGTGTTCCTCTCTAATCTGACTCTTTAGTTGCTTCATGCACAAATCCAGCAGCAGAACCAGGAGGAAAGAAAATACGTCGTGACTCATTTTATCAGATAAAAGACGCCGGTGAGAAATAATCTGAGACCATGCAGATTACGTTCAAGTCGACACACACCTGTTTGCATCTCATTAAGCATCTTTCCACTTGTCTTTTATTCTGTGCGCTTTTCATTATTTGCTTTCACGGTTCTTGTTCTATGTGTTTATATATAAATATAAAAAATATACTTTACATGCAAGTGATTCATCTGCAGGTGCAGCAAAGACAGATGCGTACTCCCCTGCACTTCGCGGGGACGTGCAGTATTACAGTGTGTAGTACAGTACTGACGCGTGTCATGTGAGTGTGTTGTGATGTGGTGATGCTGACCCCTGCCTCCACCCACCACCCCCACCCCCTCAGATATGCTGCTGCTGCGGACCGGCCCCCTGCTCGCTCTGCTGTGCCTTCTGCCCGCCGGTCAAGTCGTCCACCAGCACCCGGGTCATGTACACGCTCTTCCACATCATGAGCTGCGCCGTCTCCTGCCTCATGCTGTCCCGCACCGTCTCCGAGCTCGTCAGGGAAAACGTGAGGCGGGATCGATGCGATCGGTTCTAATCAATAATCACAACGGGGGGTTGCTTCAGAAAGGCCCAAATAAATCAAACGATGTAGAACCAGCATTAAAACCTCACGTACTGTCAAGTATTTACATCCTTTACCCAGTTTAACCTGTACTTGTACTTCAGTACTCAGGTGCAGTACTGTGTGCGTTTGTTTCAGGTGCCTTTCTTCAACATGGTGTGCGACCAGGCGCACGGCGGGGGCCACTGCGAGATGCTGGTGGGCTACTCGGCCGTGTACAGGGTCTGCTTCGGCACTTCCTGTTTCTACCTGATGATGGCGATCTTCCTCGTAGACGTCAAGTCCAGTCAGGACTTCAGGGCGCTGATACACAACGGGTCGGTGCCGCCGAGCGTGTGTGTGTGCGTGTGTGTGTGTGTGTGTGTGTGTGTGTGTGTGTCCTCCCCCCGCTCACCTGACCTGCCCCCCCCCAGGTCTATTTAAAGCTCTTTGTTGTCACACTTTCCACTGCCGCACGCTCGATTAGGCCGCTGACGTAGCCGGGATTAGGATTTGACCGACTGGATTGCGGGTCCATCTCTGCGCTAATTCTACTCACAGGAGTCTTATCAGTGAAAGGGTGACAGCTGTAGGTGGTCCGTGTGTGTGTGTGTGTGTGTGTGTGTGTGTGTGTGTGTGTGTGTGTGTGTGTGTGTGTGTGTGTGTGTGTGTGTGTGTGTGTGTGTGTGTGTGTGTGTGTGTGTGTGACCCAGTGCCCCGCTGAAACCACTGACCCATCACGTGGACACTCCAGAGCTGTGGGGATATTTTGACGTCCCTGCGAGGAGAGTTGGACGACTTCAGGGAAATTAATCCAGCACACCTTGACCTTTGACCTCCTGATACGTTTCCAAATTGAAAATCGCTGATCTGGGCTGACCTCTGACCTCTGAATCCGACCCGGTGTTTTCATCCAGCTCCGTTCGTACAGTTTGTGTGCGTTTACAGTAACGTTGTTAGCGGCCGTAAATCACTGGCGGCGTCTTGGCGTTTTTGACCTTTGACCTCTCTCCTCGCGCAGCTTCTGGTTCCTGAAGTTCATCACCCTGCTGGGGATGTGCGCCGCTGCCTTCTTCATCCCCACCGAGTCCTTCCTGCACGGTGAGCGTCGCCTCATCCGGACGTGCACCTCCCCCCGGGTCCTGCCAGGGGGCGGCAGAGTTCCGCTCGCCTGTCGGGCGCCGCGCGAATCACGGAGCGCCGTCTCCGGGAACGATAAACGTGACGGCGATGCGCTGGCGATATGATTTACGGTCGCCTCTCTCTCTCCTCCTCCTCCTCCTCGTCCCTCAGCTTGGCATTACGTCGGCGTGGTGGGAGGATTTGCCTTCATCCTCATCCAACTCATCCTCATCACGGCTTTCGCGCACACCTGGAACAAGAACTGGTGAGCGAACCCAAAAATATTACGGCGTATAAAAATATATCTACGAGATCCAGGTGGGATGGCGTGGACGCGCCCGCGCCTCGCTGCTGATGCTGCGGCTCAACATCTGGAAACCGCAGCAGCAGATTAACACCTATATTATATAGACAGACGCAGCAGGTCGACTCAGATTAACCGCCGGGGACCGGAAGGCGTCCCCGGGTTCCAGTCCGGCGCCGCGGACCGTGCCCAGGGCAGCAGTAACATGTTATTTAATCCTCCTCACACACATGTGGACCTGGTCCACATCTGGAGCAGCTTCACCCTCAGTCCAGCAGAAACATCTGTCCCAGCTGGACGGGCCGGCGGTTAATTCAACCCGTTTTACTTCGCTCTGTCTTTTTCTTTCCGTCCCCCGCCCGTCACGTCCTCGGACAGCCGGCTCGTCCCAGATGTTATTT
>JAFBJZ010000774.1:345000-365000 GCA_016785225.1 Psettodes erumei | reverse complement strand
GCTGCAGAAGCAAAAAAAAAATCACACAAACACGTGTGTAACTGAATTTTACTTCCAAATTAATGGCTGCTGGGTAATTACTGTCTGTTTCACCACATGGACACGAGTGTAAAACAAAACCAGGAAACAAACTTTTTTGGCACATGTAGATGAGGTTTTCGCGAGAAAAACGTGATATTTGTACGGCCGCGCGATAAAATACTGTTCATAAAAGCAGACCTGATTATAAAAAAATAACACAACGTTAAAACAAGTGACACAAAAGTTATGATTTAAGCTTATTCTCTTTATACATAAATACGTCGTGAAGCGATACGTTCGTTAGATATCTGCAGCGAAAGCTGAAAGAAAAATAATCCACAAAATAATCGCTCGGAAATGTGGTTTTTTTTTTTTTGTTTTGGGAGAAAAAAAAATCCAAATTTATTTCAGATTATGATTACGGCAGCTCAAAGACAGAACGCTAACGTGAGCGTGTTTTGAGGTGAATCTTTCCTTTAAGTTTCCGCGCGCAAAAATAAAAATATTATATAAAAAAAAACTCGACAGCGATGACAACATAAAGGCCTTTTCAGTCGCTGCTCTTCTCTTTGGTTTGTGTTTTAAAGGTGGAAACGCAGTCGTCCACCTAAAGTGCTCTACACGGTTCAGTAAGCGTTTAAATAAACATGGAGTCTTTTTCTCGACGCGGCGGCGTTCGGACGACGTCTTCCCGCCGCTTCCGTCGCACGGACAGAAGCGAAACGTCCCGGCGCCGGCGTCCCCCGCCGCTCACCCCTTGGCCTCGTCCTGTCTGGGCCCTCGGTTGCTGCAGAACCTCTCGAGCGGTCGCAGCAGCTCGTCCTCCCTGGGCCGGTACGGCGCCGCGTAGCTGTCCTCCTCCAGCAGGATGCGGTTGAGCGTGCGCTCGTAGTTGATGTGGCGGCGCACCATCAGGACGTACTGCTTCCCCTCCTCCAGGCGGGGGCAGTCGCACAGGTTCGGGACCCACAGGAACTCCCGGTGCTCCAGGCGGAAGCTGTTGCGGTAGGTGTGGATGATCTGGACGTCGTAGCGCGTCTCCTCGCCGCGGTACAACTTCCCGAGGACTCGGGCCCGGAAAACTGACGGAGAAATTTCGGCGTGTTAAACTCAGCGCTCTGTCTGGTCTTTCAAAGAAAAAGGTGGAGGACTCACCGAAGTCTTTCTGACAATACTGTCGCTGGCGTTCCCGTCGACCTTTGACACGCTGACATTGTCCACAATGTCCTGAAGAATGAACACAAACATAAAGTCGACACCAACGACTGCAGCCGTCTTTTTTTTTTTTTAAACCAGACGTGATTAGGACGACAGGGCGGAGAACGATATATGATCAAAACAAAAGTGCCTGTCAATCACAGCGTAGCCACGCCCCCTAACCTCCCTTACTTCCTGGTCTTGTTTCCTCTAAATGGATCATAACGTCCAACATGAACACGGTGTTAAACTCAGTGTGAAAATGTTTCCTGACGTCATTAATCCATTTCCTCACTGACTTCTATACAAACAGACCAGAGGAGTCGCCCCCTGGTGGTCGCTCAGGAGAAGACGGGCTCAACACACCGACACATCGGCTTCATTTTTCAGACCAGGAAGTTACCCCCACCCCCTCCCCCAGCTCATAAACCCCGCCCCCTCCACATCAGCGAATGGGACGTGGGCTACAAGGAAAGGAAAAAAAAAGGGGCGTACTTCCAGGCGGGGGCTGAGGCAGGAGGTTTCTCTGGGTGTCCTCCCGCTCCAGGCGTGGCAGGACGGGCCGGGGCGGGCGCCGGTGCCGGTCGTTGGGGCCCGACTGTCGCGGCGGCTTCACGGGCCGCAAAACTGAGGAACACAATCAGATGAGAAGGTGGTTAACAACAACTGTTAGCTGTTAGCAGCTTCTCTTTTTCGTTGTGGGATAAACACAACACTCCAGAGTTAAGCACATTAAACACATTTGTGCAGATTTGTGTCCTGTAATTATGTGATTATGATATTTTCCCCATGTGAACGCCGTTTAGTTCGGCATCTGCTTTCCACCGCTGCGTTTTAATTTTGAGACGAGAAACGACAAACGGTTTGTGTGGATTTGTTGGTCTGGCGGTAATGAAAGAGCAGAGCTCTGGCAGAAAATGTGTGTATTCCATTTTTTTTAAAACACACAACAACTAAAGTCTGCAGAGAGATCCCAGCGTCTCACACTCGAGCGCACAGTTAGCAAACAAAACAAGTGACGCACCGTTTCTGGCGCCGGGGAGGAAAGATTTCTGCTCTGGCACGAATCCATCGGCTGGAAAACGTTTTTCCAGAGAGGATACTTAGATTTATTACGGCGCTGGATCGGCTCCAGCAGAAGGCGCCGACCTGAGGGCCGCGCAGGTTTGTGCAGAAGTTTGCGCGCGCGCGCACCGCAGGCTTATCGCACACAGATAACGCGGCCGCATTCCTCGGAGAGAGCGGCTCGACCCGCGCCGAGCGACGCCCGAGGGATTTTTTTTAAACGGCTCCTGATCGGACGCCGGACTCGACTCTTCTACTTCCTCCCGTTCGTTTGGAAAAGACGCCGGTGCTGCAGATCTCGGGGTCAAAGTCCGCTCGGGAGCGGGAGACACGCCTGAGCCGGCTAATAAAATAAAATAACTAATATTTATTCAACCAAAGTTCAGTCTGAAGTGTCTGGTGATAACATATCTGATTAACTTCCTCTGAAGCCGAAGCTTCTCCACGCTCGTGTTTCCTGCCGACAAACACAAAATACTTTGCGTTCGTTAATCAACTTTTTGGATTCTCGGGTCTTACACCAGTGGGGTCGGGCGGTGACGGGCGGAGGCCGGGCGGTGGCGGCGGCGGCGGTCGTCGTCTCCCAGGGGAGGTAGCTGGCGGTGTGGTGGGCCTGACGTAGCGGGCTCCTCCTCCCGTGGTGGAGGGCGTACTGGTCGGGGGGCAGCCAGTACTCATACTCGATGCCCGGGTTCCTGTCCGTCGCCAGCACCTGCGCGTTTCACGTGCAAACGGTCAAAACTTTACGGCGCAAATTCAGGATTCCCGTCGCTCCCGATCCGGCCGGTCCGGCTCCAGGATCTCCGGCGACCCTCACCATCAGGTGGAGGTCCTCCCGGGTGGGGCCCGGCACCTCGAAGCTCTCCCAGGTGTCGGCCGAACGCCGGTACAGCAGCTTGGTCCCGGCCACGCTGTACTCGCCCGGGACGCTGATCTTCCAGTTCCCGTTGATCACGAACTGGGAGCGGCCGTTCTGGAGCGCTGGGAAAGACGAGAGGTTTCATTTTTGGCGCCGGTGAGCGAATCCGGCGCTCCTCGCGACCGAACGCCCAGCTCGTACCCCAGCTGGCCCAGCTGGGACTTTCCGTGACGCGAGGCGGGACGGAGCGCCTCCACCTGCCGCTCGGATAAGAGCTTTGCGGGCGCGTCCGCCGGGGGCCGCGGCACGTGCCGTGTTTTATTTTTGGTCTCGTAAACAAGGATGAGAATAGACGCCCTCGGTTATTACGTCGCCGGGAAAACACAGAGCGGGTCCGCAGGACCAGATGGGACCGGTCCCGTCTCTGGAGGAAGTACCAGAAAGTCTAGGAATTAATCTAAAGTGGCTGTTTTCACACAGTGTGTGTGTGTGTGTGTGTGTGTGTGTGTGTGCGTCTTACCCAGATAATTCCTGCTGTTGTCGGTGACTCGGATGTGAGTGGCTCCGGCCGGGATCATGGCCACCTCGTTGTACCCGAAAGGTCCGACTGGCCGACAGAGACGCTCAGTTAGAGGCGCGTTTCCTCTGTAATCAGGATTACGTTTGAACTCACGCAGATTAATCAAAAACCACGAGAATGAAAAGACGCCGTCGCTCGTAAACCGATCTGTGATTGGTTTGATTGTCCAGTAATTACAGAGCGTGTGTCGTTAATCTGCCGCTGGAAACGGAGAGAATATTTCATCGTGGATTAAATTACAAGATGTAAAACAGAACAAGAGCGAGCGTCGGTAAGTAAGTAATCAACTTCCTGTCAACGGCTGCTCCCTCGTCTTCGGCTGCCGCCGACGCGAAGACGTAACATGTCGGCGTCGCGTCGGCGCCGCTGCGCGTCTGACCTCGCCGGGACGGATTTAGCGACGCCGGGGGAGAAAAACCTCCCAAGGCTGCGGAGTCGCCCAAACAAGGGCGGCCATTATCAGCCCGTCTTCTCCTTCGTGACTCGGTTGCTCCGCCCACCGGCGCCGCGAGGATGAGGAGGAGGATGAGGAGGAGGAGGAGGAGGAGGCCTCTGTTCCAGAACCGAGTCACGGGCCAAGTCGTGCACCGGAGGTGTCGGGTACTTTCTGCATGGTGCGGCGAGGCGCCGTCTGTTTCTCACAGCGGCTCTTTCTCGACCCGACCCGTTACACAACGAAGACGAATGAGCGGCGAACGTCAACGGCTTCCGCTCGCCGCTCCGAATTTAGCGAGACTTTAAAAAAGGAATGGGGGGAAGAAAAAAAAAGCGAACAAAGCGACAGTGTAATCCTGTAAACAAACCGACACGACGTTCCTTCTTCTAATATCTGAACAGAACCGTCTCCTCGCGGCAGGTACCGAGGTTCTGGTGGCTCGCAGCCAGCGGGCCGAGGAGCTCGGTCGTTAGCCGAGTCACTTCCCGGCAGGCGGCTTTTGTTTGGCCGAGCCGTTGCCATGGTTCACGTCCACTCCATCAGAGAACGCCGACCTCCCGATTAACCCCCGACGACTTAATGACACCGGGTGGAGGGGAGGAGGGGAAAAAAAAACGCAAAACCAGCCGGGTGGAGTCATCCCAGAAGCGACAAAGTGATGATTGTGTGTCCGTGCGTCCTACCTGCCTCCAGACCGTTGCTCTGGTACACGCTCCTGTGGTGCAGGCAGGTGGTGTTTTGTCCTCCGCACACCATGCAGGCGTCCTCCCGCTGGTTGGAGCCCAGGATGGAGTCGCAGCCGGGTCGCTGCGGTGCCACAAACACACGAGAGAACTTTCTAACCTTTCTGTCTCTGCTGCTGCTGCTGCTGCTGCACCGCAAACCTCCACCCTCCGCTTTTTATTTGCTTCTCCCTCTCAATCTCTTTCTTCTTTTTAAACATTTACTTTGGGGGAAATAAGCTGCGGGCCTGTGGGGGGCGGCGGCGTCTCCGCAAACCTTAAAACGCCAAAGCAAAGAGCGCGGAGGATGGATGGTTTATGGTGGGCGGAGAAGCTCGTCGCTACAAAGATCACAGCTCACATCTCTCGGGGCCAATCAAGGGGGAGGTTCCCAGGCGACGGGGCAACGATCCAGGGAACCTATAATCACCCCCACCCAGCCCCCACCCAGAGCATCTGTGTGTGCGCAACAGGAAATGAATCCTTGGCGAAGGTGCACGAGGGGCCCGGACCGGGGGATCGCTCCACTTCCTGTGGGGCGCCACCGCGAGGTCGTGAGGTCGCGAGGTCGCTTAATAAGCGCGGTGATCGTCCGATGAGCCACTTGATGATCTAAGGATGATGATGATGATGATGACAGGCAGCTTCATCTTTGGTGTCTACACACACACACACACACACTGCACCATCTGTTTCCTGTGTCGGGACCCGTGTGGCGCTGACCTCGGCCAGCCCGAGCCCACGGCCCATAAATCCACTTATTTACATCGCACGCCACACGTTTCGGTGCACACACACACACACACACACACACACACACACACACACACACGTGTGTACGCACACATGTAAACACAGACACACGCTAATCCCCCCGTCAGCCGCGTAAAAATAACCTGCTGCGACTGAGCGTGTGCGCCGAGCAGATGTGTCCACTTAGCATGACGTATGTGTGCAGGACACACACACACACACACACACACACACAGTGCACCAGTGGACCCCTAATGATCATCCAATTGCATCCATTCGCAGCTGAAGACGATGGTGGAGACCAAAACCAGAGCTAACGGGCTTCATTTCACGCGACGACACACAAACGCAGACTCCAGGCCGACACGACTTAAAAAGATGGATTAAGCAGCGCGGGTTTTTTAAACACACACACACACACACACACACACTCACCAGGCAGCGTCCGTTGACACACACCGCCCCGGGCTCCTTGTCGCACGCCGTGCCGTCGAGCACGCGGCCGAAGTTGTAGTAGAAGTTGTGACCGAGGGCGAGGCAGCTGAGTTCACAGGGGTTAGAGCCTGGTGGGGAAGAGCTGAGTCAGCGGCCGGGCAGGTTATTATGGGGGGGGGCGCATGAAGCAGGTGAACACAAGGACCCGGGGGGGGCAAAATCTCATAACACAGGTGGGATTAAGCACCCAGCAGGCCTTGTGGTGGGACACATGGCAGCACGGAACATTTACCACATGACTGCCACCAACACACACACACACACACACACACACACACACACACACACACACACACACACACACACACACACACACACACACACACACACACACACACACACACACACACTCACACACACTCTCCGCCCCAGCTGGCATTAACAGAGCTGTCATTCTCCTCAGGGTTGGAGTTCCTTTAACACTTTGGTTTCAGCGGCGTCTTGACACAATAAACGGCGACAAGACGGATTTGTAGCGTGTCCACAGACGTCTCATTTTTCTCATCACATTTTAAATTCTCGGCTACACGTCCGCACTTGTCGGTGGGATGTGATGAATCCGACGCCTGCAGATAAACAAACAAACAATAAACAACGACCGCGTGTCACCGACCTCCGTGGAAGGTCGTCCACCTGAAGGAGTTTCCAGCCACCAGCGGCCTGTCGTTGAACGCAGCGCACTGCATCTCTCTGAAGTCCTCAGAGCCGGGAGGGCACTCCTGCATGCACGCACACACACACACGCACGCGCACACACACACACACACACACACACACACACACACACACACACACACACACACACACACACACACACACACACACACACACACACACACACACACACGCACACACACACACACACACACACACACACACACACACACGCACACACACACACACACACACACACACACACACACACACACGCACACACAGTGTTAGTCACGGGAAGTTCATCTTCAATCCTAATCCCGAATCAGAACCAGAATCCTGATCCGAACAGCAGATCTCGTCAGAACCAAACTGTCGTCTAGTTTGTCGCGTTGTGCACTTTGTCATTATTTTTCTGCAACACAAAACTTTGTGTTTCCTGTCCCGCAGTGCTGCAGAGACACACACACACACATACAGACACACACACACACTCGAGCATGTTTAAACACGCTGCAACACATCGGTGTGTTTTTCCTTTAATCGGCCTGGGCCAGTGTCCACACACACACACACACACACACACACACACACACACACACACACACACACACAGGTTAATATGTCAGTGAAATTCCAGATCACACCCTGAAAACCCAGCAGCGAACACGCCCGCGGGACGGCGGAGCAAACACACGCCGCCACTCGATAAAAAAAAAAAAAAAACGTGTTTGCGTTTCTTTTTCACACAGCGTGACGAAAACAAACGCACCTTGGTGTTGCAGATCTTGTACTGTCTGGGTTCTCCGGCGCACGGTCCACCCACCGGGTTCCTGCGTCACACACACACACACACACGTTAAAATAAGACTACACCCGGGTCGCTGTGAACGTGTGAGACGTGACGTGAGCTCACCTGGTGATGCAGGTGCGCGTCCGCACCGAGGCGCCGGCCCCGCAGGTGCGCGAGCACACGGACCAGCCGCTCCACGCCGCCCACTCGTTCCCGAAGTGCAGCTGCCGCCGGGCGCGAGCCGGACGCCCCGAGGCCTCGCCGGGACGACCCCGGGACGACTGAAGCAGAGAGACGGAGACGTCCGTCAGAGAAGGTGACGGCGGCGGAAAATTTACCTTCAACATGAAGAAGAAAATTTAATTTCATTTAATAAACAAAAAAAAAAACCAAAACTTTATTTCCAGCCATGACTCCAGCGAGCAGATGAATCTCCTCAGAGAGAAGAAGAGCTGGAGTCAAAAAAGTGAAGTCATATAAGAAATAGAAGCCGAGTGAGCCCGGCGGATCAGGACCATCAGAACCAAACAATAAAAGTGATTAGAGAAACTCCGACGCATTCCAGAGTTCTTGCCCCGGAGCGGCGCTGGAAGCTGGCAGCGTTCCCGCCCGGTTCCTCGTACGGGAGCTGACTCGCACGCTCCCACTTTAACTCTTCACGCGCACGTTTTCCACGACGCCGCGGCCGGAAAACAGAACCTGGGTTCTCCCTCCCGTTCCCGACGCTTTTCCCGAGTGCAGCGGGATCCCGTGTGAGGATCACGGTGTTGATGTGTTACAGATTTATTTGTATTTTCTTCATGAATCGATTCAAACACGTAATCAATCATCAAAATGTTCTGTTGATCCAGTAACCGGCCCGGTACCTGACCCGTGAAACACCCGTCACTGGGAACAAAATCAACACATCAGGCGCTAAAAGTTCTGATCCGGCGCCAAAACCTGCTGATGGTATAAATCCTGTTCCTGTTAAATCTCTTCCATGTGGGACACACGGTGAGTTTTAGTTTCCACAGCAGGTGGTTTCCATCAGCCGCTCCGGGTCCGAACGGATCATCACTCAGTGATGAGCCGGTTTGATTGAGGCGGCGAAGGGTCAGAGGTCAAGTTCGCCCGAGACCTCACGCGCGCCAACATCGTCGTGAACGGGACAGTGATGGTTGTTTTCTGACCGGGTTAACATTTGTGACTGAAAACACACACACGCACACACACACACACACACACACACACACACACACACACACACACACACACACACACACACACACACGCACACGGCTGAGAGCGACCCGACTCTTCATCGTTTTGCGGGGCAGGGTCACCTGAGGGCGCCCTCGTTAGCGGCCGAATTAGCATTGATAACAGTCGGAGACGGGGTGGGCCGGCATTCCAGATTAACGAAAGCGACCTTTGACCTTTACAATTTACCGCCCCCGCCCTTCCTCGTGTTTGGAAAGCAAACTCTGCACACGCCAGGAGAAGGAGTCGCGACGCCGTCCGGATTTCCCACAATGCCTCTTGTCTGCACAGACGGACTGGAGACCACGCTCGCCGAGAGGAACGCCACCATCTCCTAGGAGACTAAACACCATCAGAGGATAGGCGCCAAAAAAAACCAAAACAAAACAAGCCAATCAGCTCGTTCGCTGACCCCGGCCCGACATGTGACGCTGACGCAGGATTTTCCTCTGTGGAACCTGAGAGCAGCTTTTTTTTTTTCCCTCGTATGAACGAACCCGTCTCATACGAGCCCGTGCGGGTCACTTTATCGATCAATCGATCGATCGATCGATTAAGCGGCAGGTTCCGATAGGCGGCGAGGTCGCGGGCCGGGTCGGACTTACGCTCTGCGGGGGGGACGGGAGGACGGGGGCGACCAGCAGCAGCAGCAGGAAGGTCAGGGCCTGGCACAGCGTCGGCTTCCTGCGGACACGGAGAGGGAAACATGACGCCACACGTGACATCACGCACAACGACACAAACACGGACTCACGAGCGGCGGCGGCAGAGGGGGGGGGGGGGGGGGGGGTAAGGAGGGGGGGTGAAGAAGAGACACTTCAAACAGCCCAGGTCTTCAGGTCACTGATAATATCCACAAATAAGCTGCTGAGCTACTGCGACCCCCCCCAGTGGGAGGGGGGCCAAGGTCAGGAATGCCCCCCATCCAGAAAGTATCATTAATCCCCCACCTGCCCCCACCAGCCCCCACCCGCCCCACCCACCCCCACAGTGCCTTATTAACTCCATCAAAGACAGAGCCCCCCCCCATCACATCCTGCTAATCTTGCTAATGCTAATCTTTAATTATTACTGTCAACAAGTTTACATCATATATATATAACAACAACAATAACCCCCCCGACATTGATCATTGATCAATCAATCGATCAATCTGTCATTGATTGAGTGATTGATCGATCAGGTGTGATGTAATAACCACCGGGACCCGGTTGTTGTGCGTCTGTTGTGTTTGTTTTCGCGGCGCCGTCTTTGCCTCTGGGACAAATCCTCTGACTCAGGGGACAAAGTGGATTTTTGGAAACCCCCTCCTTCATCACTTCCTGACGGTCGGAGCGTGTCACGCTCCGCTTCCTGTCCCGCCCCCTCCTCTCCGGCGTCTCGCTCCACGTCCTCCGCCCTCCTCTTTCATCTCTCCCCACCCCGAGCCGTAAACACAGAACCGGTCCGAAGCGTTTCGGAGATCGGGCTCCGGGCTCGGTCCCAGGTCAGTAGCCGCCCCGTCCAATTAGACGATACGCATCTCGCTCACGCTCGGCCGAGCGCGGCCCCTCCCCTCCGGAGCGCCGCGGCGCTCCCGTATCCCGGCCTTACATGGGAATTCATGTCCAGAGGAGCCGAGGAAGGCCACGCCGACTGGGATCGGACAACGGGCTTCCTCCTTTGGCACCGGCCTCATTCTCCTGCGACCAATCAGCGCGCGGGGATCGAGTCACGTGACTCTGCAACTCATTTGTATCCGTGTGGGAGCGACAAGGATGAAGCGGCGTCCAAAGTTCGCGCTGATGTAAAAGCTCCTCCGGTTCCTTCTTTCAGGGAAACGATACGAACGACGATGAACGACAAACCGGCGCAGTCGCACACGCTGGAGGAGACCAAACCTGGAGCTAAAAGAGATCCGAGACGCTGGTCTCGGATCAGCCGGTGACCAGAAACACGCTGGGTGTGCAAACACACAACTGTGACGCGTGTAAACAACTCTACGTCAGTGTTGTGTTGCAGTTTGTTAGGAGGCGCCCGGGGGTTTTGTGCGTCTTCCGCCGTTTCTCTCACTTTCACCTGATCTTTGGCTTCAGGCTTCTGAACATGAAAAGACATCAGCTCTGGTTCATTACTGCCCCCCCCCCTCCCCCAGGCGCAGCAGGGGCCCACCCAGAGGTGAGCAGGGGTCACCCCCCCCACCCCACCACCCCACCACCACCCGCCCACCCCCGCCCCCCCGCTCTCATTAAGACTATAGCTGCAGTAGCATTAGCGGATAGCTGCAGGGCAGGGAGAGGGAGACGGCTTTAATCAATATGGCTGTTTGTTTTGACTGACGTGAGGCGACCACACCCGTGCACAAACAACACACAGACACAAACAAACACAAATAAACAACACACAGACAACAAACAAACACAAACAAACAACACAGTATTTCTGCTCCTTCTTGTCTCTGCTTTATGTTTTTATAAACTGATTTTCTTCATATTTATCTGTTGCTCTGGGGTCTGGAAATCTATTGATGTTTATCAATCCAAATGGTTTATTGATTAATGGATAAAATAATTGATCGTTTTCCTGTTTTCATGAACTGTGGATCTGATGCACTAAGATTTCTCAACGTTTTCCGTCTCTTTTATAAGAACAATGATAAAAAGTTTGTCCATAACAAACGCGACTGATACTTGAACCTGTCCCCACACAGACACACACACACACACAGACACACACACACAGACACACACACAGACACACACACACACACACACACACAGACACAGACACAGACACAAACACAAACAGACACAGACAGAGAGTCAGACAGGTGACATAACCTCCACCTCGCCTTCATTTGTAATGAACTCACAAACCTGTCCTGAAACACCCTGACAGGTAGCCCCCACCCACCCCCCACCCTCACCCCCACCCTGAACAAATAAACAGCCGTCCTGTGCTGAGTGCACTCAGGTGAAGGTGTCCACACCTGACAGCACGTCTCTGCTCCTCCACCCGTCTCCGTGTGGGATTTCTGCGTTAACAATGCTCCGCACACCCACAGAGTTCGGAAAAGACATACGTCTTCTTCCAGCCGAGGGGGGCCGGGGCGCGACCTTTGACCCCGCACAGAGACAACGTGAGCCGTGACCCAGCCAAGCGCTCGGGAGAGCCCGGCGGAGGGTCTGATGGTTATGTGGAGCGCGCCTCTGAATGGACTGACACACAAGCTCTAACAGATGTTGGGCCTGAATAAGAGGGACAACGATCGAGCGTCTTTGTGCCGCAGCAGCTGCTTCGCTTGAAAGATGCAGAAAAGAAGTGAAAAAACCATTGTGTGTCCGCACAAAACAACCAGAGAGAGTCAGAGCCACGGAGTCAGAGCCACAGAGTCAGAGCCAGAGAGTCAGAGTCACAGAGTCAGAACCACAGAGTCAGAGTCACAGAGTCAGAGCCACAGAGTCACAGAATCAGAACCACAAAGTCAGAACCAGAGAGTCAGAGCCACAGAGTCTGAACCACAGAGTCAGAGCCACAGAGTCAGAGCCACAGAGTCACAGAATCAGAACCACAAAGTCAGAGCCAGAGAGTCAGAGCCACAGAGTCTGAACCACAGAGTCAGAGTCACAGAGTCAGAACCACAGAATCAGAGCCAGAGAGTCAGAGTCACAGAGTCAGAACCACAGAGTCAGAGCCACAGAGTCACAGAATCAGAACCACAGAGTCAGAGAGTCAGAACCACTGAGTCAGAGCCAGGGAGTCAGAACCACAGAGTCAGAGCCACAGAGTCAGAATCAGAGAGTCAGAGCCAGTCGACGGCTCTCGCTTGACCGCAGTCCCTTTGCTTCGCTTCGCTTCGTCCCGCACAACGAACCCGAAGCTCCGTCATACCTCGGGGATTATGGGATTATCTTTTATCTAATCACTTCTTCGACCTGTCTTCAACTCTGAGGCCTGTCTGGAAAATGAGGGGGGGGAAAAAAATCCAACCTCTCTGCTCCCAGATTTCCTTCCAAACACGCAACACACCTTCCACTAAACAAAAATACAAGTACCCGCAGGACGGGGAGTCGGGTTTCTGTCTCCATCAGCCTCATAATTACAGCTAAAAAACACTAATGGCCCGATGGCACCAATCCCAGATCTGGATCGGCACCAAGAACCAAATCAATTGTTCCCTGGCGCGAAGCCGACACGTCCATCAAGTTTCCCAAGAATCCTTTCACAGGGTTTTAAAGCGGCGCGCTGACAAACACGAGCGGCGAGGTCTTATCTGGCTGAACCCTGGATCCAGACGGTCCGACTCTGCACCGAGCGGGTCAGGACCCGGACCCGGTCCACCGGAACGGTACCCTTCATCAGAAGTCACCATCATCATCATCTTCAGGCAGCACGGAGAAGCTTTGTTTCATTCTACGTTTCGTTCTGAGATCGTTGAGAAGTCGACTAAATCTAAAACAAATATTCAATCGGTGCGGGAAGAAGCCGATAGCCGATCAATCGACCCCGTGTGCGTGTACGCTCCATAATCCAGAGATACAGTATTCTGATCAGACCCATGAGCGTTAGAAAAGCTGCGGCTCCTTCAGAAGGTACGAGACACCGAACGCGATGATGCGTCAGCACCACTTCCTGGTGCGCCGGTAACTCCAATCGACCAATCGACCGCCAACTCCCACGATGCAAAGCTGCAGGTTCGCACGTTTCGTCTTCAGTTTGGACAGAGCTGGGACAGATTTGCATCATGGGGGACTTAATGCGGATCAGAGGCCGCGATCCCATCTGGGACCTGTTACATATGGCGAGTCTGCGACGGGACATCTGCAAAACATGAACGTCCCGGCACAGACGGTCACTGGCCCGGCTCGCGACGAAGGCGGTTTGTTGTGGAACCGGAGACTCGGGACACGTCCCAGCGTCCTCTCACGGTACCGGTCCACATCGGGCCGGGGGGGGGGGGAGGAAAAGGAGTGAAATTCCTCCCCGCGGGAGGCGGTGACATCACTGCGTGCGGCGCCAAATTAGAGTCCTCGTTTTGAAGCTATATGCTCAGTGTTCCATGGTAAAGAGATTAAATCTGGGCACGGGGGCCCGGCTCCCAAACAAACATTCCTCCACAGAGGTATCGCAGAGGACAGAAAATGTGCCCGGGGGGGGGCAGGGACCACGGTGGGACCGGGTCCGTCTCAGAAACCCTGAACCTGAAGATCTGGTGTGTGTTTGTGCGTGTGTGTGTGATATGAACAAAAAGTTTGTGCAGAGCCGGAGCGAAGGCGTCCGGTTTGAGTTCTCGGTTGCAGGGGCAGGATTAGATAAAAACATGAGGGGGTATTTATAGCTGCTGACATTTAGGAGATAAAGGTGGTGTGTGTGTGTGTGTGTGTGTGGGGGGGGGGCAATATCACAGATACAGTGGGGGGGATTACCTCCACTACTGGCAGGAAGTAGCCCGCGGCGAGCTGGATGTGCCCCCCCACCCCCCAAGAGAAAACATACACGCTCCACAGGCGGCCGGGGGGGATTATCTGACCCGCTTCAGGTCCACTTTCTTTCAGATGACGCACAAACGGCAACACAACAAAACTGCTTTTTGTGTGTTATTGTGTGTGTGTGTGTGTGTGTGTGTGTTCCCCCCCAGTAACCCTCCTCATGATGAAGTGAGTCAGAGAGCAAACAGTTTTAAAACTCAGCTGTCCCTGGAATTTATCACCACACACACACACACACACACACACACACACACACACACACACACACACACACACACACGTCATACACACACTGTACTGCCTCTGCAACTGACGGTAAATATTTACATATTTCTGCAACAACATGAAACTCAATCAGAGCACAAACAAAAACAGGAGGAAGAAAACAAGGCTGGAATCTATCACCTCCTGTCACACACACACACACACACACACACACACACACACACACACACACACACACACACACACACACACACACACGCGAGGCTCACCTGGTCAGCGGAGAGAACATCGTGGATCCGGATCCTTGTGGACTTGGTTCGGGGGGGTTTCGTTACAGTCGCTGTTCCGGGATCATGGCGCGAAACGTCGCGGCTCAGGTGCGCGGTGCGTCCCGGCTGCAGGCGGCTCCGACACGCGGGCTCCGGACCCGACACCGTCCATGTCCACGTCCGTCCCGGAGCTTTTCTGCGCCTCCTCCTCCTCCTCCTCCTCCTCCTCTTTAGTAAGGGACCCTTTACAGTGACTCCCCTCTCTCAGCTGCACAACTCCTCCATCCAAACAGCTGTGTGTGTGTGTGTGTGTGTGTGTGTGTGTGTGTGTGTGTGTGTGTGTGTGTCCTCACTTCCCACGACGCATCACATCAGTTTTGTCCTTCGGGACCGTCCAGTGAGATCCAGTTGTTCCTCCCGGTTCGGTTCCGGTTCGGTGTCGCCTGTCGCAGGTGGTTTCCACGTCCGCTCGGTCCCGCGGCTCCAGCGCCTGCTCTGTTCTTCTTCTTCTTCTCTTTTTCTTCTTCTTCTTCTTCTCTTCTTCTTTTTTTTTTTCCTTCCTCTCTCTCCAGTTCGCAGGCGGGCGGGTCCAACGTGCGCCCGGACCCGCGGCTGCTTCGGCTGTGTGAGGGCGGTGCGGTGGGTGGGTGTCCTGTCCCTGTCCCTGTCCTCGTCTGTCTGTGTGTGTGTGTGTGTGTGTGTGTGTGTGTGTGTGTGTGTGTGTGTGTGTGTGTGTGTGTGTGTGTGTGTGTGTCTACACCTGCGCGCTACATTCCTGCGGTGAACGCGCCTCTCTCGTCCAATCAGAGCGCAGCAGCTGCTCTGAAGTCAGGTGACACAACGTTTCCTACACAAATCACACAATCATGATGTTTTTTGTTTTTTTTTTAAAGTAGAGGTGAGACAGGTAAGGACGGCGGTTAAACTTTCCCAGTTGGTTTCTTACATTATTTTTGTTCTTTGCAAGTTTGGTTAAAAATAAATAAATAATAGATAAATAACATAATAGTGTAAAATACAAATTACTGTAGTTTTCTCTGTGTTTTTAGGAACGCAAAGTTACAAAAATCTGAATATGTGAACAAACTCCCGATAAAAACTTTCAGACTCTGACAGCGTCGTGATGTAAACACACAACAAGAACATCTGAAAACACGTGTGTGTCCACGGCCTCCACGTAAACACACACACACACACACACACACACACACACACACACACACACACCTTCTCCACTTCCCCCCCTCCTCATCTTCACCTTCCTGTGTTAACCACGTGTCTTTGTGTCTCGCTGAGGTTGTGTTTCAGGTTTTTGTCACCGTCCACGTGGTCGCGTGGTGGAAGCGGCCCACGTGACCTCCGCGTGACCTCCGGGTCGCGCCGCGCCGCGGTTTCACCTCGCGACCTTGAACCGTCACGTTGGAGCCGAGCAGACGCAACAGAGGAAACCGGAGTCGGCGTCTTATCTGTCTCACGGTTCCCGCTATCGGGTTCCGCCGCCGCCGCTCGGCCGGGTGGAAACGTGGGTCCGACACGGGACGCGATCGAACGCGAGCCTCACGAGTCTGCGTCTATTCTGCCCGGTAACACATGATCAGTTTAAGGATCAGGGCGGGAACGGGGCTGGAATATTCTTTATTAAAAAAAACAGATGAGGATTATATTCTACATTTTTGTAATCCTCAGAAAATACCAAGAAATAAAAAATAAAATTTCCCCCCCACAGATTTAAAGTTTAATTTCAAACATGTGACTTTGCTGGGGAACTATTTTCAGCGGCGGATTAATCCACGACCTGTGTCTTGCACCTTAAAAACACACACTTCCTGTTACCAGCAGTGACCAAAAGGTGCTGCAGCCTCAACAAGGACTTCAGGTTGTGTGTGTGGAGACTTTGTGTTTCCCTCCCAGGTGAAAGTGACACACAATCCCAAAGAAAACGCACACATCTCCATCGTGGTTTTTTTTTTTTTGTTTCCATGTCGACCTGCACATATAACGATTAGATCAGCGCCGCGAGGCCTCCGTGCCTGTCCCGGCACGCAGGCCAGATTTTCCTACGCCTTCCCGATAGTTCCCCCATCATTACTGCACACGCTTCGCTGTGTTGTAGCGCTGCGTGTGTGTGTGTCTGTGTGTGTGTGTGTGTGTGTGTGTGTGTGTGTTTACTGGGAGACAGATAACCGAGTGTTTACAGTAATCATTACATCCTCTCTCTTTCTGTGTGCGACTCTGTAATAAGAGAGGGGCACTTCACCGCTCCTCAGAGTGTGTGTGTGTGTGTGTGTGTGTGTGTGTGTGTGTGTGTGTGTGTGTACTACATCCTCTACCCCCCCCCCCCCCCTCAGGTTTTTACTGCTTGGCAGCCCGCCAGTGTGAATGGAGGAACTTGATGGGTGGACAGACCGGGTTTCACACCAGCGCCCCGGGTCTGTCATCAGAACCGGCGGCGCTGGTGTGAAAAGTCGGATCCCGTTACAGGAAACGGTAACGCAGCTGCAGCGGGGAAGTCACGTGTGTGTGTGTGTGTGTGTGTGTGTGTGTGTGTGTGTGCTTCACAGGTCCAACTCAAACCTGACGCTACATGACCCAGAGTTCATTTTCCAATACGAGCGTGAACGTGGAAATGACACGCGGCAGCGAAACGCTTCCTCGCCAGGTGAGCGCGTGTCTCGTCACGCGATCGGCTGCGTCGACTCACACGCGGCCCGTAACGACGCACAAACCAGAACCAGAACCGGCAGGATTGACGCGGGCCGCCCGTGACGTTGTGAAGTAAAGGAGGCGGAACCCGACAGAACGGCGAGCTGGATTCACTGGCGGCGTGTCTGAAGTGCGACGCAGAGAAAACACAACGTGGTGTCTGTGTCCACGTGCGACAACAAACACGCAACTGAGGGTGTGTGACGCCGCTGGACCCAAGTATGGACCGTGAGGACATTTACTGCGGGGACGTCCACATTTAGGGCGAGGACGCAGAGTTGTCGCGCAGTCTTGGTTGTGTAGTCTCACGTGGACCCTCGCACGAGATGTCCAGTGAGACAGACACACACACACACACTCACTCACACACACGGATAAACATACTTCAGGTGTTTATGTCTCTGGAGAACCGGGTCAGGACGTCCACCTGCGGGACGTTGAACCCGTGTGTCGACAAACTTCCCAACTGGGAATAAGCAGGTTTTTTGGGTCAAATCCAGAACCAGGACCGGACCACATCCAGACCTCCATTCACAGAACCGGACCGCAGACAAGACCGGCTCCTCCTGGTTCTTCCTCCTGAGGAGCCTCTCAGATGTTACAGGGATCAGACGGAGTCCAGCTCAGCGAGGCCAGAACTTTTTCGCAGCGCACAAAAACACCACGTGATCCGAGCGGTGCGTTCACACTTGTGTGTCTGCTACACACGAACATGATGTCAGAGCGTTAGTGAGCTTGCCGTATGTTTGTGTAGCAGCTCTGTTGTGAGTCTTTCATTCCACGCCAGCGCTTTCTGAACCGGGCCCGGGCCGGGCCGGACCAAATCTCTCTCCTCTTTCATCAGGATCACAACCACCTGAGCTGAGCCGGTCTGGAGCCGGTTTGGGCCGCGGCGCTCCGAGGGTCGGCGAAACATGTGGCCCACACACACACACACACACACACACACACACACACACACACACACACACACACACACACACAGAGCCCGTGAACGTGGAGGATGCTCGACACTGTGAAAGAACAAAACGATGAGTGGACGTCAGAGAAGAAGAGTTAATGGTCTGTCTTTTGGGAAACCTCCTGTGTGCTGTGTGTGTGTGTGTGTGTGTGTGTGTGTATCATTCCACACCTGACTTGTGCGGCGTGTTGTGTGTAACCGGCCTGTTTCACAGCCGTGTTTACAAGATGCATCCAAATCTTTTACAGCCTCTGTAAACACCGATAACTGCAGGAGTTAGTCCGTGACCGCAGAAGCAAATCCACTGACAGGGGCTGTGAGGCGCAGTTGTGTTGCAGTTGTGTTGCAGTTGTGTTGCAGTTGTGCGATTACGCGATTACAAACACCGTGAGAGTGGCTCCGAGTCACAGTTTCTCCTTCACGGACTCCGATAGAGACGATGAAAGCAGTTTTCCAGCAGCTTAACGGACTTCATTAATTACTCTCAGTCAGCAGCTCGGCTCAGCGCTGCTCCAGGTTCCCACCAGCTGGACACACACACACACACACACACACACAGACACACACAGGAACACATCATCCCGGGAGGAATTTCAGCCTGGCATCCTGACCTGCCCAGACTCACTTTGTGGACCGACTCCAGCTCTGACTGATGACTGTGATTATCTGCTCAGCCCCCTCACTCTGCGTGTGTGTGTGTGTGTGTGTGTGTGTGTGTGTGCGTGTGTGCGTTCTTGTTTTGGGAACTCATTCCCAGATTGCATTCTGTATGAGGTCTGGCTGATTTCCAGGAGCCCACGCCGTCCATCTGCCAGACTATACGATCCTCACACGTCTGTATGTATATAACGTGTGTGTGTGTGTGTGTGTAAAGACCTGCTGGGCACCAAATGTCTGATTTATAAATTTAAAGCTCAAACAAACGCACAACTATTTCTTGGTAAAAAAAAAACTTTCCTGCAGTCAACAAGGCCTCGTTGTTCTGTGTCGACGGCGTGAATTAACGGTCTGATCGATGGTCCCTGCAGGGTGTGTGTGTGTGTGTGTGTGTGTGTGTGTGTGTGTGTGTGTGTGTGTGTGAGGGAACCACCGTCAAATCGTTCCCACCTGACTCCAGTTTGGATCTTGGCAAACAAACACAAGTGAGTGTTGCTGCCTTCAATTTCACCTGAGGATGTGGACAAACAGGAAGTGACACAGAGGGCCACCGAGGAAGAATTTACATTTTAAAAGTGATTAAACTTATATATATATATATATATAGTCATGTGACTATATTATAATTTTGCTCTGCTTATGAATTTGTTAAAATGTTTGCAGAGATCATTTGTGGGTCTGCAGAGGTGTAAAAAAAAATCTCTGGTAACACAATCTGCCGTTTGTGCCTGAACGACGCCGCGCTACCGCCACCTGCCGGCAGGAACCCGTACTGCACCCCGACCCCACCCATTCATACACAGTACGGAGTTTTATTGTTTATATTAAATCAGAAAGATGAGCACTATAACATACGTTACAAACTAAGAAAAAAATTATGTCTTGGGGGAAAAATGACAT